>CAKLIZ010002059.1:0-24653 GCA_922035795.1 Oreochromis mossambicus | reverse complement strand
TCCTGTGCTGAATCATAGAGCTAGCGAATCACTCATGACTCGCTAACTCCCTCCCTCCTGTGCTGAATCATAGAGCGAGCGAATCACTCATGACTCGCTCACCCCCTCCCTCCTGTGCTGAATCATAGAGCGAACGAATCACTCACTCACTCACCCCCTCCCTCCTGGCTCGCAGCTACTTCTTCTTCTTCTTGGTTGGCAACCAATGTTAAAGCGCACTACCGCCCCCTGGCTCACAGCTCAGTGGACATTTAGATGAGAAAATATATATTTGACACATGTAAGGAAAATACTAATAAAATAAAAATAAACAAAAGAAATGTTCCCTTTAGAAATTCTTTTGCTCTTTTTTGCTATATAAAATAGTTGTTTTCTTTAAGAATCACTCATCTTAGCAGTAGGATATACATTAAAAGAGAAACAAATTAAGTTTGAGTGAAAATGTACATTTTTTGCACTCTCTGGTCAACTGACTCAGTGACTCAAATGACTCAAAAAACCCGATTCACTTTGGTGAGTGACTCATTAAAACTCGATTCAGTAAAAAGAATCAAATTTACCATCACTATTTGCTACGGCGTTGATTAGCCTTCCCTCCATTGAAGAATGAAGGGCTTTGGTTTGATCTGCCCCTTTGACCTGGTTACAGCCACGTCACCAGGCTCCTGATTGGTTGACGCGGCGCGATTTGACGCTGGAGTTCAAATTTTTCCAACTCGAGCGGTAGAGGCGAAACACGCGTATGCACAAAATGCAACACAAAAACTGACGCGCGTGATTTTTTTTCGCGAGTCAAACGCGCCAGACGCGCTACACTGACGCGCGTTTCACGAGTTTTGGCGTTTTCGCGACGCAAATCTGCTTCCGAATTTTCGCCGGACGCGCAATCGCGTGTCATCGCGCTTTTCCATTGACTTTACATGTAAACCTGACGCTCTGGCCGCCTCTATCGCGTTCGGTGTGAACACACCGTTAGTGCAGCGTTTGATACTGTTGGCCATAATATCCTAGAGCGATTAGAACATACTGTAGGTATTACAGATACTGCGCTGCAGTGGTTTGTATCAATTTGTGCATGTAAATGGAGAGTTCTCTTCACACACTAAGGTCAGTTATGGTGTTCCACAGGGTTCAGTGCTAGGACCAATTCTGTTTACATTATACATGCTTCCCTTAGGCAGTATCATTAGAAGACATAGTATACATTTTCACTGCTATGCTGATGACACCCAGCTCTATCTATCCATGAAGCCAGATAACACACACCATTTAGTTAAAATACAGGAATGTCTTAAAGACATAAAGACCTGGATGGCCGCTAACTTTCTGCTTGTTAATTCAGATAAAACTGAGGTTATTGTACTCGACCCTGAAAATCTTAGAAATATGGTATCTAACCAGATTCTTACTCTGGATGGAATTACCTTGGCCTCCAGCAATGCTGTGAGGAACCTTGGAGTCATTTTTGACCAGGACATGTCCTTCAATGCACATATTAAACAAATATGTAAGACTGCTTTCTTCCATTTGCGCAACATCTCTAAAATGAGAAATATCCTGTCTCAGAGTGACGCTGAAAAACTAGTTCATACATTTATTACTTCCAGGCTGGACTATTGTAATTCATTATTATCAGGATGTCCTAAAAACTCCCTGAAAAGTCTTCAGTTAATCCAAAATGCTGCAGCAAGAGTCCTGACAGGGACTAGAAAGAGAGAGCATATTTCTCCTGTTTTGGCTTCCCTTCATTGGCTCCCTGTTAAATCCAGAATTGAATTCAAAATCCTGCTCCTCACATACAAGGTCTTAAATAATCAGGCCCCATCTTATCTTAATGACCTTGTAGTACCATATCACTCTATTAGAGCACTTCGCTCTCACACTGCAGGCCTACTTGTTGTTCCTAGAGTATTTAAAAGTAGAATGGGAGGCAGAGCCTTCAGTTTTCAGGCCCCTCTTCTGTGGAACCAGCTTCCAGTTTGGATTCGGGAGACAGACACTATCTCTACTTTCAAGATTAGGCTTAAAACTTTCCTTTTTGCTAAAGCATATAGTTAGGGCTGGACCAGGTGACCCTGAATCCTCCCTTAGTTATGCTGCAATAGACGTAGGCTGCCGGGGATTCCCATGATGCATTGAGTTTTTCCCTTCCAGTCACCTTGCTCACTCACTATGTGTTACAGTTTTTTTCAATCGCTAACAAGCGCCTACCCATACTTCAGATACTTTTTCTAAACTCTTAACACAGACTCACACCTACAAAACACAATTGGCCAAATGGATAATTTTCTTCTCAAAAATACATTTTGTTAAATATATACTAACTCTTCATTTCAAAATAGAACACATCTTTCTCTGCACACACTAACTGTACAAAAACACTATAAATCTGACTCAAAATGAAATTAGTCTGTCAAAGAATAACACTTGTTTTCACTTCACAAGGTACATGCAGTCAATCAAAGTACACCAGGTTTCAAAATACTGGCTATTATTGACATTACAAAAACTGCATAGACTTTTATGTTTCAGTTTTACAGGTATTTGCATGCGAAACATGCAATCCACCATTTTGACACCAGAAATGTCTTGGTTGGTAACTGTATGTCCACATGTACAGTAATGTTCACATGCAAAAGCATTCCAGTAAAAAGCAAACACGTTTTTGTTTCTTTACTGTTCACTACAGGAGGTACAGTAGAAACACGGTATGATAGGACAGAGAAAGTTTTACAGTATTGCTTACAGTGAACAAAATATCCATGAAACACACAAGAGCATTCTGAACAAAAAAACAACAGCAAAAAGCCAAGATGAAAAGGGGGGGGGGGGGGGGCTAAAAAAAGGCAAAAAATTTGCATCTAATCTCTGCGATCTTCAGGGTTAGGCCACATGTTTTCATCAACATCACATCTGATGTTATCCAAGTCGATGCACCTGGGATAAAACCGCCTGGTATGTCGGATCCACCCTTGGCAATCGTCAACTGTGATGTCCCTGGAGCCAGCATCCATGGCTTCAAGGAGGGACATCTGGTCATGTGGCTGATGGTCATAAACCTTCCACCTCCATGCAGAAAAGAACTCCTCTATGGGGTTGAGGAAAGGTGAATAGGGTGGAAGGAAGAGACTTACCAGTCTTGGGTGGACTTCAAACCATGTTGTTATTGCTTGCGAGTGATGGAAAGCCACATTGTCCCAGGTAATTACAAAGGTCCTCATGTTTTCACCCTCCTGACCCTGCTCTGGAACCAGGCGCTGGTGGAGATCATTGAGAAAGGCAAGCAAGCGCTCTGTATTATAGGGTCCAACCAACATCTGTGAAGGAGTAATCCTGCATTTGCAATTGCTGCACACATGGTAATGTTTGCCCCTCTCTGTCCTGGCACATCAACTGTGGCCCTTTTTCCAATTACATTTCGTCCACGTCGACGCCTTTTGGCCAGATTGAATCTTGCCTCATCAATGTATATGAATTCATGAGGGGCCTGGTTGGCCTCCAATTCCATAACTCTCTGAAACAAAGTTTATGTAAGTCATGTTATTACTGTATACCATACTGTACTGTAACCTAGTATTGTGTAGGTTACCTACTTGCAAAGTGCAAAGCTTATAGAACTGGACATTGGATTGAATATACACTATACCTGGACATATTGTCGTCGTAGCTCCTTGACCCTCTCACTGTTCCTCTCAAAGGGAACAGTGTAGAGCTGCTTCATCCGCACTCTGTGTTTGGACAATGTCCGCGTAATGGTTGTGAGGCTGATTCTATCGATATTGTCAAATATCTCATGGTCCGCCACAATTCTAGTTTGAATTTCACGCAGTTTTATTGCATTATTTGCAGCAACCATTTCTACAATGGCAAGCTCCTGATCATTACTGAGGAGCTTTCCTCTTCCCCCAGAGGGTGGAAGACGTTGCATTCTTTAGAAAGACAAAAAATTCAACATATGCATTACTGTAGGACCATATTGACATGTCAAGTGAGAATAGAAACAATCCATGTAAAATGCAATACTTACCTGTTGGTTTGTTGAAAGATGCGTATAATGGAGGCAACCGGAGGCACGAATTTCATCACTGACTACTGTTCTTGCAGCCCTTGGAATGCCACCACCACGCATTCTTACACCTCTACCTTGCCCTCTCCTTGGGCCTGCTCTTCTCCCTGGGCCCCTTGCTCTTACTCTTCCTCGACCAGACATTACAGTGTTTGTCTTTTTTTTGTTTCCAAAAACATCACTCCTCAAGGTCTTGCCTTATAAACCCCACTGAGTCTAAGCCAGAATGGACTGAGCTGTGGTTGGCCCAATTTACCCAACATAAATCAGCTGTGTGTCAATTATTCAATTGTTTGTTTATTATCAGCTGAGATATATTTTTGATATTGATATTGTTTTTGTACTGATATCATTGCAGAAGCAGAGGTTTTTATACTGTATCTAAGGTTTGGAATATTGTTTTTGCTATTGTGGGATGTTGTGTGTTAACATTCGTAAATACTACAAAAACAGTCCATAATTTTGTTGGGAGGTATAGCTTGTCTGTTAAGAAAATGTAAGCATTGTGGAAATGTGTTCACTGACTGCATATTGGGTGAACACGACATGAAATGTGTGAATGGTATGGCCACAACAGACCGATGCTGTGCTAATTGTGTTTAGAGTTTTGCAAATGTGACAACTGTTTGGACAAACGCTTGTTAGCGACTGAAAAAAACTGTAATGGCAACCTTTTCATATTTTAAACTGAATTATGTATTTGATGTAAGAGAGAGCTCAGTGTAAAAGCAAAGCTCTAAATTTACCGATTGATCTACGTCCCTACGATCCTCACCTATGGTCACGAGCTGTGGGTAGTGACCAAAAGAATGAGATCGCAGATACAAACAGCGGAAATGAGCTCCCTGAGCTGGCCTGAGAATGCCTTGGTGTTTCCCCGGACAAGCTGGAGGAGGTGGACGAGGAGAGGGAGGTCTGGGTTTCTCTGCTTAGGCTGCTGCCACTACTACCCGGATGAGTGGAAGAAGATGGAGGGAATATATTTTGTAAAATTAATATAAAGTTATGAAAGAAGTGAAGTTATCACGTAAATCTAGGACTGTAAAGAGCACAACGTCTAAATGAAGCACATAAAAACTTACCACCACTGCACATAAAAGCTGGTTGAGAACATGGCTGACTTCTTCAGTGTCACTACATGAGGTCTTGATGGCAGACAAAGATTTCTTTCTATGAATTTATATAAGCATCAGTGTAACAGTCACACAGGAAAGTTGTGTGTAGGTTACTTTAAACTTTAGTTTAAAAAAACCAAAGGACCCACTTCAGATGTTATCAGTCCATGCTATTTCATGTTTCGGTGAAAAAAAAAACTATGCAATAAGAAATTAAACATGCAACTTTATTGCTAAAATGCATTTATTACATATTTCAAATCTAACAGTTAAATCTGTTCTGTTAATCAGATCCTACTGTTAACCTACACAGATCATGCTTTATGTTCACCCACTCTTCACATTTCCAAGACAAGTCCAGCAGCACAGAAAAATTCAAGACACTGAGCAGCAGTTTATTTAGTTGACAAATGATCCATACCCAGAACAACAACTATTCCCTCACAAAGAGAAACAAGTTACAACTCTCCAACAAGAGCGAAGCTCAACAACACTTCATCTGTCTTTTTCTGAGAAACTCGTGAAAAGCAGTATTTGAAGTTTTGTTTCTGTGTGTCTGTCATCCAGGTTTGTCCTTGGAGCTGGTTATACGTTTATCTGTGGTGGTGGTTCTGCTGCCTGTTGTTCTGCTGCTCATCTACAGAATCACGGCCGAGGGCTCTAACAGTGAGTTACCTTCAAACATTAAAACCTTTACGATTAGTTAATTTACAACAGAGTTATTGTACTTTTGCATTTTGACGGTTTGTTTTCAATTCAGATTATTTTCAGTTAATTTCCAGAGTGGATTTTGAGGTTTCAGTTTAAGTTTTATTGTTGGAAAATGTTTAGTTTTAGTTTAAGTTTTATTAGTTTCAGAATTAGTTTTAGTCTTTTCAGATTTTTTCCTGAGGAGGGCATATGTCAGAGTCAAGATTTAGGAAAAGTAGTGCAGGAATTACAATAAAAACTGTGTCAGCGACTCACCTTTGATAGAGCTGTCCAGGGTGTACCCTGACTCTTGCCCTGTGACGGCTGGGATAGGCTTCAGCATTCCCGGGACAAGGAGAAGTGGATGTATGGATTTGATTTAAATAAATTAAAAAAAATATTTTTAACATCTGATTTTAGTTTTTAATATAGTTTGATTTTACTGTAATAACCTTGATTCAAAATATTTCACTTGGCACTGATTGGTTGCTGACATGCTCAGGATGTATCACAGGACAGGCAAACACACTGGACACGCAACACTTTATTGAAATTGTATTACACGTTTTCAGAATAAGTGAGGAAAGCTAATGATGTAAAAACTTATTACCTGTCGTTTCTACAGGTTTGAACAGCAGGAGACACTCGGCATACGACCACACTGAGGTGACTTATCTCTGTTTGTTTTCTCTCTATGTCATCTTTTAAAAATCTGTACCAGGCTGGAAAGACAAACAAACAAACTGTGATTTCAGGGTTTACAAAAAGTTCAGGATTCTAAATTTAAACTGGGAAATGCTGACCTAATAGGAAAATGTTAAAACAATATTTCATTTCAGTTTCAAGTGGGGATGCAACGATACCAATTTTTTCAAACCGATACAATACTGATACTTTGATCTGAGTACTTGCCAATACTGAGTACAAAAACCGATACTTCTACCACACACAAAAAATGCAATGAATTGGAAGACAGGTTTTATTTTATTCTCTGTCGATAAAAAATAAAATATTAATAAAAATGACCACAAAAATAAACATTTCTGTTAAATTATTGCAGAATGTCCACATTATATCCAAACAAAAGAACAGTGAACTACTTGGCACTGTCTTTAGCTTTCAGATTCACATAACATTAATGAATTTCAGAGTGTCCACATTTTAATCAAACAAAAAAACTTCAGTCAGCAAGCAATGGTGTGACCTCTGAACTAAGCTGTTTTTGGGAAGGTGAGCAGGTTCTTTTTGATGAAAAGAATCATCTCTGCATGATCAGCTGTGAGCCTGTTTCTGCTTTCATTCACAATGTGTGACACTGAGCTGAACAGCCTTTCACTATCAACACTTGTGCTCGGTGCTGAAAGGTATCTGCCCGCCAGTTTAGCCAGGTTTGGGAACCGCACTTTATCAACCATTCAGTATTGTAGTGGTTTGTCTTCTCATACAATTGCGGCCTCTCCAGGATATGTCTCTAACTTTACACTAGAACCTACTGCAGCTCTGCCCACCAATGCTGATGCCTGCTCATCTGCAATTTCATCAAACATGCTGTCCAGACTAGTAGTGGGCTGGTCACTGTGTGCTTTTCTTGAAGGTGGTTCATTCAGGTCATGATCCTCCTGCTTGTCTCCGGGCAACCTTAGCAGCTCAAGTTTCAGCATCTCTTTGGCATTTGCAGCAGTTGTGGTGCTGGAGAAAAAACGATTTTTATATCTAAAACAGAGAATGAAAAAAGTTAGCTGACAATAGGTTTGCTTACCTTTTTTTTTTTTTGCAGTCACACACAGTTACATACACAGTCATATTCACACATACAGTCACAGACACACACAGTCAAAGTTACACACACAGGCACACACTTACCTGGGATCGAGTAGCGCGGCGATGCTATACAGTGGGTTTTCCTCCACATCAGTGAACTGTGTCCTGACAGCTGCAGCCAAGGTTCCCTTCATTGCTTTGATCCCATGGTCCTCATCAGTCTCCCTTGTTAGAAATCTGTGGAGCACAGTGACGGCTGGAATGACGTCTGCAGCCATGGCATCTGAAGAGCTGACTTTTTGAGTTAACTCCTTCAATGGATCCAGAACAGATATCACCTTCTCCAGCAGTGTCCACTGGTGAGCCATGAGCGTATCAGGGAGTCCCTATTCAGACAAGAATATTCACAGAGCCTGTTTCTGCTCAATTAATGACCGTATCATATAAAAGGTGCTGTTCCAGCGGGTCTGAACGTCTTGCTGGAGCTGCTTCGCAGGCTGGTTGATCTGTAATTGAATGTCCTCGAGACGGGAGCTGGCCAGAGCAGAATGTTTAAAATGTTCAACTATTTTGCGGCCAACTGCCACTGCATCAGCAACACTCCTCTGTGACAGAAGGCCCTCATGAACAACCAGATGGAGAGTATGAGCAGTGCAAGGTAGGCTGGGCAGCTCAGCATCACTCATGGCCTTTATCATATTCTTGCGTTGTCCCAGAGCACTATGTGGACGGACGTCTTCGGTATATCCCAGGTCTGAAGCATGCTATCGAAAGCAGCTGCGATGGTTTGGCTGGTGTGCCAGCCCCTGAACGACTTTGCATGTAGTGTGACTTGATGACGGACAAACTCCTCATCAATGCACTGCGCCGTTAAACTGAGGAGTGACATCGGGCACACACTGCTTGTGCAAATGTCTGTCTTCAAACTTAAGGCTGAAACCTCCTGCATGAGGTTATGCACATGTTTTTTTTTTTTTACCTCTTCTAAAAGTTTTGGAACCATTTTGTCCGTAATGTATGGGTGGCTGGGAATCTCATATGAGTATGCTGAGAAGATGGCGAAATCCTATGTTTTCCATGACCGACAGTGGCTGGTCATCCAGAGCGATAAAATGAGTCAGAGCCTCTGTTATTTTAACTCCCCGTGGATTTTCTCTTGACATTTTTCCAAAACCCGAGTTAAAGGTGGCTGTTCTCGTCTTGCGTTAGCCTTAGCAAACTCGGTGTACTCCAGCGCATGATGTGTCCTCAGATGTTTTATTAAATTGCTTGTATTGAACGATGTACTCTCCTTCCCTCCCCTGGACACAGTTTGCACTCGGCCTTGCTTCTGTCATCTTCACATATTATGAAATAATGGCCTGGTGGCCTGTATTTATATAGCGCTTTACTAGTCCCTAAGGACCCCAAAGCGCTTTACATATCCAGTCATTCACCCATTCACGCACACATTCACACACTGGTGATGGCAAGCTACGTTGTAGCCACAGCCACCCTGGGGCGCACTGACAGAGGCGAGGCTGCCGGACACTGGCGCCACCGGGCCCTCTGACCACCACCAGTAGGCAACGGGTGAAGTGTCTTGCCCAAGGACACAACGACCGAGACTGTCCGAGCCAGGGCTCGAACCAGCAACCTTCCGATTACAAGGCGAACTCCCAACTCTTGAGCCACGATCGCCCAGTCCACACTGCTGACATTTTGTTTAGCGTAGTTACAGGAGCTGCCAGTCTCACTCACCTAACCTCCTAGCGATATGTCCCCCTAGCGGCCAATCTAAAAAATTACAACAGAAATGACAAGCCACTCTCTAACTCATGAAATAAGTTGGTATCAGTTCATGGTATCAGTTAACGTTTACGAGTATGAGTACACACACATTTTACCAGTATCGGTATCGGTGCATCCCTAGTTTCAATCATATGATTCATTTTCATTTAAATCTGCACTAGTCTCTGTTTTATATTAAAAGATGCAAGCGGCACCAAAATTAACAAAAGTTCAACATTTACTTCTTCCACTTCTCTGTATACTAGACACAACTTCTGTTTCCATCCTGACACTGAAAACCTGCTGCGCATCATCATCTTCTGCTTTAATATGTGATTGCTGTCATTGTGTTTCTGTCTTTTCTCCTCAATTCAGTCAGTTTGTTATTTTTATTTTTATTTTCCCAGATTGGTCTCAGTGAAATCGATCGTCCAGTCTCCTCATGTGAAGACTCGACCTACCAAAGTCTCAATACAGCGAGCAGAGATCACGACCAAACCTACTCTACACTCAGACACAATAACCAGTTTTCAGACATGAACTCCTGTCAAACTGAATGACTGCATAAGCATACCAGTCATTTTCCCATTAAACCAAGTTACCAGGGTCAGTGATGAAGATTTCATCATCAAAGAGGAGTAAAAGCAGGAACGAGATTATGGACCTCTTAGAATCCACATGTCAAGCTCATCCATGTCATCTTCTCCCATTGCTTCATGGGAGAAGATGACAAACCAGTATCAAACCAGTATCACAACCAAACATGTAATAGACACGCCGCCCTCAGGCCCTCCCAGGTGTGGGGGCCTAAATTCAATTAAATTTTATTTATATAGCGCCAAATCACAACAAAAGTCGCCTCAAGGCGCTTCACCACACTCCCTGCGGGTTGGCTGATGCCCTCGGACGTTGGTGTGCTCTCAGTCATGCGTGCTACACAACATTCAATATTTAGTATTTAGAGTTACCTACAGTTATCCAAGTTATTGCTGTGGTGTCGTGTTTATTGTGTTGCTCTCTTTTTGCTTGTTTTCCTTTTTTTGTTCTCTCAAGTGATCCAGCAGATTTAAAAAAAATTTTTTTTAGTGTCTTCTCTCACTGTCTGTAGCTGCCCACTTGGAATTACCACACGTGACGCAGAGAGCTTCGACTGATGCAACTTTATTCTCTCCTCTTTTACCACCGACAATATGGCACCGTGAAAACTATAACGATGCACAAACAAATACCATTATAACATTCAAGTAGAAAGTGCAGAAATGTTCACATTTTACTATATAGAAAATTATTTTTGATAACTCAAATCATGACATTCGCTTTTAAACAATTTATATTACAGCATTTAATAAAATGAATTAACAACAACCTTTCTGTCTCTTAGATACATAAACAATCATTCGCAATCATTAAACCAACCTCTTTCTGCTTCCAAGGGTGCTAATCATGCTGAACCAGCTAGCCAACCTCCTCCATGCACATCTCTTTTTTTTCTTTTTTTTTTTTTTGCCTGTCCCGTTTGGCTCTTTTGCCATCAGAATTATTGTCTAAAGGCAAAGAAAGATGCCCAACGGATTTACTTTACCAAACTGACCATCCCAGCCTTGCCGTAATGGTCCATTTGATTCACCTTTTATTGTTTATTTTATTTTCATTTGCTGAATACGGGACAGACTTGACTGGGAGAAAGAAAAGGGGAGAAAGAAAGAGGGAAAGAAAAACAGCTGAGAAGAGGGACGGGGAAAAAGGGCAAAAAACAAAAACCAACAGAGCAAGCAGACAAAAAAATACATATATCGATCACCTGGATCACCTGTTGAGAAAGAAAAAAGAAAACAAGCAGAAGAAAACGAGAGTAATAAACAACATCCCAACGATATATGGGAATAATGCACATCTCTTTGCCAGTCTTTACACACCACAAACAAATGACATGCATACACAATAAAAAACGAATTCAACCACACTGAGTAAACTTTCAAAGTTATAGCATGTGACAGGTAAATAGAAAACATAGTTTTGCATGAGTATTTTCAAAAAATAAACGTTTTTACTCACTCTGAAGCAACGTGTTTGTGTCGTTCCACTGAGAACAGAACAGGAAGTCTGACACAATAAAAGAGGAAGTGCTAAGGTACTCTTCAAAATAAAAGCGCAAAGTAAAGTGGCTTTGCCGGCATTTACACTGTCCTTCTTCCCCTCTGTTTTTCTTTCCCTCCCTTTCTTTCTATCTCATTTTCCTACTCCCAAGTCTGTCTGTCCTGTCTGTAATAACTTAAAATAAAATAAAATAAAATAAAATAAAATAAATACATTAAATAGAAAGTAATAGACACGCGCTCCACTGGGTCCATTTCGCGCTTTGCCTCTCCAAAACATGAAATGTACAAGCATGCAGAAGTTGCAGTAAGTTGCAGTAACAGCAGAGGGAAATTTTGTTTGAAGCCAACATGAAAATAATCACGTGAAACCCTTTAAACAGACGCTATTAACATATTTACATGTATATGCATATTAGCACCCTAGCTTAACTTCTTTCTGATGATTAAGGACAAATGTACTTCATGCGTTTGTCCTCGCTACCAACTTCGTGTCTTTACATATATTACTCCCCCTGCTGATAATGCAACTTCTGCATGCGTGTCCATTTCACATTTTGAAGAGGCAAAGCGTGAAATAGACACAGTGGATTACACATTTTACCATGATATCGGCTTGATCCTTTAGCCACAGTGTAAATAAATGACTTACATGGATGTTCAGTCTGCCCAAGTCATCTATTAGAAGGTCTGTTTTTTATTTAAAATAAAAGTCATTTCAAAGTTTCTAAACTTTTTGGAATCACTCGTCTCGTAAGTCCAAACGCTCAGTTTTAGGAAACAACAAAAAAACAAGGAAATTTTGATTTCGAAATTGAAAATTCAAGAAAATATAAACAAAACAAAAAAACAAATAAACGGACACTTAATTTTTGACTCTAGTAGAAAAAAACTCCTCTCAAAACAGAGGAGTGTGTGTTTGAAGGAGGGACCACGAAGTTTGAAGTTCCTGGTTTGCAAACAGAGAAGAAAAAGAAGCAGCATTAAACATTAAGCCGTCAGAACCTCGAGATGAAACTCTGTCACATTTTGTTCTGCTCCATCTTCCTCTGTAAGTAAATTCTTCTTATTTCTTATTCATAAAGATGTTTGCAGTTTTTGCATTACATCAGAAACAGTGCGGAAAGCAGAAGCAGCGGTTGTCTGTGAGTGAATGTCCACCACTGTTTTCACGGAGCAGATAAAAGGACGCATCGATACTGATAAAAGTTCAACATCGGCCGTATTTCACAGAATTACCTAACCTCACCCACAGTATGTTTTCATTCCTCGAGTCACTTTTGGCTTTCGGTCCAGAATAAAATGTAATCCAAATACTCTGATTAAAAAATCCTCCTGGTCTTGGCTTGTCAGCCACGTCTCTGTGGAAGTTAAACTGCAGCGGTCTCCTTCTGGAGGTGAATGTTCCCCCGAAGCTCATCCACTTTGTTCCTGACTGGACGGTGTCCATGGTAACCGAGGGCAGGGAAGCCTGGTTAGCAGCTGCTTTCAGACGGACAGCAGCTCGTTTGTGTTCAGAGAGCTGCTTCCTTCTCTATAAAGCCACTAAACCACATTTAGAGCTTGTAAGGCAACAACCTTATTTATGTCTTTTTATTAAGTTCAGGAGGAACAGCACAGCTTAAATGTTAACAGGCTGAAAACTCTGAATATTAAGTCACTATTTCAAAAACCTCAAAGCAGATCAAGATCTTATCACAACAAATAAAAGGTCAATTTTCAAGCTTTTCACTCTGAGCTGAGTTTTCTTCAACAGATGGCTTGTGTGATGGCAGGAAGAACCAGGATGTTTTTGTTTAATGTAATAGTAATGATAATCAGAATTTGTGGAGCAGTTTCCAAAACAGTTTTGTGTGATTTAAAGAGAGTTAAAGGCATTCTAATATTTTCTAATGTCAAACTAAAACTGAGTTACAAAAAAACCTAACAGCTAAAACGGAAGATGGAAATCAATTTTATTTTTTAAGGTATTTCTGTTTAAAGGAAATATACAAAGAGATTGAATTTAAACAAACCACTTTTAAATGATATCTCCTCAATTACAGAGAATAATTATCTCTTTCAGTTTAATTTATCAAAATATTTAACATCAAACTGCAGTGTTTAGAGGAAGTTGGTAATACAGTAATTGATTGTTCCTGTTTTCAACAGACCTGCAGGATGGAAACACTGGACTTGCCAACGCTGAAACTCCTGTCTATGAAGGAGTGGAAGGAGGAAACATCACAGCTGAATGCCGGATTTACTTCTCTGGAAGCACGATGTCACTCTGCAAGGAAAAATGTGAAACAGGAAACGTTCTCATTGAAACAACTGGTTACACAGCTCAGAGCGGCAGATACAGCATTAAATTTGAAAAAAAATATTTTTCATCAAATGTGAGCATCACACAGCTACAGAAGTCTGACTCAGGACAGTACATGTGTACTTTGGGTTCAAAATCAGACAATTTTAACATTGTTGTCACAGAAGGTGAGTCTCTGCTAAAAAAAGTCCCTGAAGATGTGAACTTCTCACTGACCACACCCACTTTTCTTTCAAATAACCTACATGTGTCATATTTAAGATAAGATAAGATAAGATAAGATAACCTTTATTAGTCCCACACGTGGGAAATTTGTTTTGTCACAGCAGGAAGTGGACAGTGCAAAAGTTATGAAGGAAAAATTAGAATAAGATAAAATAAGAATAAATACAGTACACAACTGTACAGAATAGAATAAAATAAAATACTATATACAGTAGAATAAAATATACAATAAGATAAAAATAGAATACAAATGCTATATACAACTGAGTAAAAATACAACGATGCCAGAAAGATTATTGCACATTAGTGTTATTGCTATTGCACATGTGTGGATGTGTGTGTTTGATCAGTTAAAGTCTTTATTGTGGAGTCTGACAGCAGTGGGGAGGAAAGACCTGCGAAATCTCTCCGTCCCACACCGTGGGTGCCGCAGTCTCCCACTGAAGGAGCTGCTCAGTGCTGTCACAGTCTCATGCATGGGGTGGGAGATGTTGTCCAACAGGGATGACAGCTTAGCCACCATTCTCCTGTCACTCACCACCTCCACTGGGTCCAGAGGGCATCCCAGAACAGAGCTGGCCCTTCGGATCAGCCTGTTCAGTCTCTTCCTGTCCCCGGCAGAGATGTTGCCGCCCCAGCAGACCACACCATAAAAGATGGCTGAGGCCACCACAGAGTCATAGAAGGTCTTCAGGAGTGGGCCCTCCACTCCAAACGACCTGAGTCTCCGCAGCAGGTACAGCCTGCTCTGCCCTTTCCTGTAGAGGGCGTCTGAGTTATGAGTCCAGTCCAGTTTGTTGTTCAGATGAACACCAAGGTACCTGTAGCTGTCCACAGCCTCGATGTCCATACCTTGGATGTTCAGTGGTTGCAGTGGAGGATGTTTGTGCCTGCGGAAGTCTACCACCAGCTCCTTGGTTTTACTGGCATTGATCTGGAGGTAGTTCAGCTGGCACCAGTCCACAAAGTCCTGAGTCAGTCCTCTGTACTCCTTGTCGTCCCCATCAGTGATGAGGCCGACTATTGCAGAGTCATCAGAGCACTTCTGCAGGAAGCACTGGGTGGAGTTGTGGGAGAAGTCTGCAGTGTAGATGGTGAAGAGGAACGGAGCCAGAACCGTTCCCTGTGGGGCCCCCGTACTGCAGACGACCCTGTACGACACACAGCCCTGAGTCCTCACATACTGTGGTCGGTCGGTGAGGTAGTCCAAAATCCAGGTAGTGAGGTGATGGCCCACTCCAGAGTTCTCCAGCTTGTCCTTCAGAACCGAGGGAAGAATGGTGTTGAAGGCACTGGAGAAATCAAAGAACATGATTCTCACAGTGCTCCCAGCAGTCTCCAGGTGCGCGAGGGAACGATGTAGGAGGTGAATGACGGCATCATCCGCTCCAATGCCAGGTTGGTAGGCAAACTGAAGTGAGTCCAGTGATGAGCTCACAAGGCGCCGAAGCTGAGCCAGGACCAGCCGCTCTAGGGTCTTCATCAGGTGGGATGTCAGAGCCACCGGCCTGTAGCTGTTGAGGTCCTTGGGGCGTGAAGTCTTAGGCACTGGTACAACACAGGAGGTTTTCCAGAGCTGTGGGACTCTTCCCAGCCTCAGGCTCAGGTTGAAGAGGTGCTCCATCACACCACACAGTTGGTCCGCGCAGGACCTGACGACCCTTGAGCTGATGCTATCTGGACCCGCTGCCTTCTTGGCGTTAATCCTCCTCAGTTCCCTCCTAACCTGGGTGGTTGAGAGAGACAGGCTGGAGCCTTGTGTTGATTGTGTATTGGATGCTGTTGTTGGGGGTGGGGAGGAGTGAGCAGGGTGAATAGAGGAGGTGTGAAGTGTCTGAGGTGTCAGAGGTGGAACAGCAGCAGTGGGGGTGGGTGAGTCTGCAGCCGATGTTGGAGACTGCCTCATGGCTGAATCAAATCTGTTGAAGAAATGATTCAGTTCATTTGCCCACCTCACATCCCTCCCAGGCAGAGAGTTCTGATGTTTGTGGCCCGAGATGGTTCTGAGGCCTCTCCAGACTTCACCAACGTTGTTTTGCTGAAGCTGGTTCTCCATCTTCTGCCTGTAGCTGTCCTTCCCATTCCTTATCAGTCCCCTCAGCTCTCTCTGCACCCTTTTCAACTCCTCTTTGTCTCTGGATTTGAAGGCCCTCCTCTTCTGCCTGAGGACAGCTTTAATTTCTGGGGTAATCCAAGGTTTGTTGTTGGAGAAACACCGTACAGTCATGGTAGGTACGGTGTTATCCACACAGAAATTAATATAGTCAGTAATGCATGTAGTAAGGCTGTCGATGTCCTCTCTGTGGTCGTCACAGATCACCTCCCACACAGTGGACTCAAAACAATCCTTAAGAGCCTCCTCGCTCTCCTCCGACCATCTCTGTACTGTGCGGGTGGCTGGTGGCTCCCTGCGCACTAAGGGCTCATACACAGGGACAAGGTGCACCAGGTTGTGATCAGATCTGCCCAGGGGAGGGAGAGGTGATGAACTGTATGCCTCTTCAGCATTGGCATACAGTAAGTCCAGTGTTTTATTGTCTCTGGTTGGGCAGGTCACATACTGGGTGAAGGTGGGCAGTGTGGAGTCCAGTGAGGCATGATTGAAGTCCCCTGATATTGTATTACACTACAAGTTTAGTTTAATGAGTTGTGCTGTAAACACACATTAACCCCTATTACTCACATGCAGACAGAAAACCTGCTTCAAGCAGGATTGTTATTCTGATTGTTTCCTTGTTCACAGCTTCAGATACTTCAACACCAAATCAGCCTTTATCAACATTTCTCCTGTTGACCTCCACAACAACAATAACAACACAGCATTTGAACTTCAGTTCAGGAAGCTTCACACTATCATCAACCTCCTCTGAAGTCTCCAGACAGCCTCAAACAGCTGCAGGTTCAGGTACATCGTATGTGCATGTGTGTGTGGGTGTGGATCCGTCACTGTGTTTATCAAAAAAATAAAAACCTCATTAATGTCTATTAGCGTCACATCAGCAGGTGTGGAAGAAGCAGTCTGATTTATTCCTAAAAGTATAAATAGAAACAGCCACAGTGTAGAAATACACAACTCTGTTAGAAGTAAAAGAAAAAAAGTATTTAAATTAAAACAGAATCAAACTATTAAAAGTGAAATTTCTAGAGTCGCATCATGATGAGGTTTATTATATTTGTATATTTATATTTTTTTACTTCCTTCTATTAATTTGATATTTATTTGAGTATGTTTTGTAATATTATGCTGAAGAAGTGAAGTTATAAAATAAATGTACTGCAGTAAATATTAGACAGAGTCTGAAAGAAGCACTTAAAACTTTCCACCAATGCACACTAAAACTGAGTGAAACATGGCGGACTTCTTCAGAGTGTCATTACATGAGGTCTTGATGACAGACAAACATGTGATCAATCAATATTTGAGTTCAGTGGTTTCTCAGGTTTCTTTCCATGTATTTATGTATACATAAATACATGGAAAGAAACCTGAGAAACGTAATCGGATTACATTAAACCACCAAATGCCAAATGTGTGGGTTTGACATGATCGAAAATGGTTTATTGTACTTGGTTAAATTGTGTGCAAAAAGGGTGCCATGATTAAATTGTGTTCATCCAACAACAGATTTTTTTGAGTGTAAGAATTAGTGTAACAGTCACACAGGATCAAGTAAATATTTCAGCTCTGTGGTCTCAGACTTTATTTTATAAATTCCTGTAAGTAACAGTAAAACAGATACAGCAAAGCTTCATGTGAGTTAGTTTTTATTGAATATTTTAACAAGAATGCAGATTCACAGGACAAAAACCTTTGTTTAAAAAATGTTTCATGTCATGTTGGACCCCCATAACTTAAATATTTACTTCATTAAAATAATTTTATTCAAAAGGAAATGTAACTCAGAGTATCTCTGTCTTTATCTGTGGTGGTTGTATGACTGAGACTTTATTTCAAAAATGCATTTACTACATATCACATATTTAGAGTGTAACAGTATAAAATCTGTTCTATTACGGTGCAGATAAGCTGCTTCATGTGATTCTGATTCTGGTCGCTATGATCACCATCTTATCAGCAGCTTTGCTGATTTTCTACAAGAGCAGGAAGAATAAACCAAAAGGTGAGCCTGTAGTAAACAAATTCATCTCTTCAGTCCACAACATGACCGGGATGCACGTTCATTTCCTAGAGATTAACCCTAAACTTAATTTTAAGCCAAACCTTTATTATAAAATTGTGTAATATTTATTATTCAGACTTTTTTTTAACTGCACATTGTGTTAAAGCACGTATGCTTTGATAATAAAAGTAACAGGAAAATCTGAAAGGGACAGAAAGCACTGTGACACGGTCACTGGTTGCAGTTTACTTCAAATCAATCATTGTTTAATGCTTTCAGTTCTTTTTCCTCATACTGTTCAGTTCTTGGGTTCTGTTACTGTGTGACTTAATGTGACTTAAATGCAGATGTTTAATTTTTTCCTGTTTGCATGTTTTTCAGGACCTCCTGTGAAAACTGAACATGCTGACATCACACAGGTGGGTTTTAGGAGTTATGAGTGACCTGAGCTTCATAACTACTTGATTAGGGTCAATCAGCCAGTTTGTTCTCTTTCTCCAGGCCAACGGGCTTTATGGGAACATCACAGAGGATGAAACTCAGAACAGTGTAACTCCTGTGCGGGTGTTTTCAGTTCATGACTACCCCGAAGGCTCGCAACCAGATGGAGTTGAAAACCAAGAGCATTACAGCCTCGTCACCGCTCCTCAGAACACGGTAAATAAAATCATTGTTTGATTTTAAACTCTGACGTCAGAAACAATGATCGGTGCAGCATTTTGGGCAGTAAACTAATTCACTAGTTGTCTGGATGAATCTCTTATACTCTCTCTCATATTATAGCGGTTTACTGTTTGCAAAAAGTTGCTGGTTTGATTCCAGGCAGAAACAGAAACTGCTTCAGGAAGAGCAGCAGATGTAAAACTCTAAATCAAACCATGCAGAGCTGCCAGCTGTGGTGAAGCCTTGTGACAAGCGAGCAGCAGAAATGACCAATGACAGTTAAAACAGAGCAGTGATTAATCTTTTGTTAAAACAGCAGAGTGGTGCTCATATCCATTTCTTTAGCATAAGTAAAATGGATTTCTATTTTTTAATCACTCCTACTTTATCAACAAGATGAAGGTAAACTTTTTTTAAGAGTTCAGACACAAAATGAATCTGTTTTTTTAACCTACATGTACAAAAATTGATCTTCTTTCTGGTAGTAGCTCTAAATGTTCATGTAATTACAAATTCATTTTAAGATTCTGAAGCTTGATGTCACCTTTTTATTCCAGGCTACAGATGACGTGAATGATGCTGATTACACTGAAGTGGATTTTTCTCACATTCCTTCCTCCAACAGCGCCCCCTGTGGTAATATATGTGATACTGTCTACTGTATATCTGAGGTTTATGCCAATCACACCAACGTTGGTTCACCTCCTCTGTACTCTACTGTAGAAATACATTAGTTCTAATGCTGTGGATGGCACCTCAGTAGTTAGCAGGTGAACATAATTAGCCTTGGATAAATACTATTTTTTTTATGATAGTTACTCATAGTTTAGCTTAAAAAATAACTATTTTGCTTTTTTTTCAAACTGTAGTATTTCATAATAAAGTTATTGTCATAATTCATAGACAATTACATAAAATCATAATAAAATAAACTGCAGCATCTCGTAAACGTCTATTGGATGGTTAGACATTGCATTTAGCTTTTCAGTTTTCAGCAGTTAGCCTGTTTGGGAGCAGCTGTGCAGAGTGATAGATTAACCAGCAAGCAGGTTCTTCATGGAGGGAAGCTGCTAAACGTAGTTAGCAACTAACCAGGTGACTAATTTCACATGTAATTTTAACCGGTTAGATTTTAACCTAACCAAGTAGTCCTATTTTTCTGAAAGCAAACAAAACTGAAACTGACAAGTGAAACAATATGAAAGACTTCAGCACTTTGGCCGACACTTGATGTATTTTAAATGTGCTATACATATGCTGCTTCCCTGTTAGATGATTATGATCAACTCAGAACATGAGGATAAGTGCATCTTCAGATCCAGTTTTGCTCATCCTTTCTCCATCCTCTCCTCACCAAAGATAAGAGCAGAATCAGCATGAGCTCAGGTAGATAAGTGAGTAGTAACATAATAAAAATTATCACTTAAACTATTAGATTTCTTTTTTGCTCTTGCTAAATTTCTTGAATAAAATTTCTTGAATAAACTTTCCTGCATTTAAAGTCTAAATTGTGGACATTCACTTTCTAACCTTTGATGAAAGAGTAAAGGTAGAAGTTTGAGTATTATTCTTTATTAGCTCACACAGCTCTTACAGGTTACCAGGTCAAGACTTTATAATCGGAGAACAGAACCAGACTACCTGTATAGGAGTTTTTTGTGGCCATACTCGGCAGTTGGCACCCGACGTGCTGGGTCATTGAACCCAAGACCCTGAAAGGTCAATAGTTGGCACCTGGACAGTCTTTGGAAGCTGAATCTGTGACTCTGAAGATCTACATTGGGTTTTGAGATGAGAACGTTTTGGACATTGACGATCTTCCTGGGCTCTAACTGATTAACCCATAAAGCTCATACTCAGAGACGTGTTTTGTTTTTAGTGAAAAAAAACATGAAGATTGGCAGGTTTAACATTCTAGATCTATGCAGTAACTATCATCGCAGTAAATATTAGAAATAAAAGACTAAATACAACATGTGACAGGTTTAAAGAAATAATGAGACACTGCAGGTAAACAGAGAGAGGATGAGGAGGAGGATGAAGGTCAGGTGACAGCATAAAACTGCAGAGTCGATATCACATAGAAGATGATTTGTGAAGCTCGTGTGTTGTTTCTACTTTCAAGCCAAGTGTTATTTTCACTTTGCTGAAGTGTTTGAACATTTTTCTGACTCCCTCAGTTCTGCTGTTTGCTGCAAAGCTTTACTTCCTTTCATGTAGATACAGTTTAAATATATGACTCTGCTGAGAAGTGTCTCAGTACAAATTGTTCCTTCTTCACCAAGAACAAGAAAAGAAATTTCCCTTTAAAGCTATAACAGGAAGTTTTCTTTTTTAAATTTATGCACAGACATCACATAAAATACATCTATAAAGAGCAGGACAATGTTTTATTGCTTTATCTGCAAATTATGGATTTTTTTGCCAATCAAAATGTCGACAGT
This sequence comes from Oreochromis mossambicus, assembly GCA_922035795.1. NCBI lineage: Eukaryota > Metazoa > Chordata > Actinopteri > Cichliformes > Cichlidae > Oreochromis > Oreochromis mossambicus. The sequence goes on along the minus strand of CAKLIZ010002059.1, from coordinate 3,397 downwards.
TTATTAGTGCAGTCAGTCAAAGTGAACATCAGGTCCATTACATGGTACATGGTGCTGTAGGTATAGCCCAGACTGACAGGTACAGTAATTTATGATGTAAAATAAATGTAGGCTTGACCCTCACTTTATTGTATATATATATACACTACTCAAGTACTAGTTTACATCCTGTATATAGTGCAGAAACAGCTGAGCTCAGTAAGTATGAAGCATTTCTGCAGCCTCCTGTCATCGAAGGCTATAAAAATAATACACCCACAAGAAATACTCTGCTATAAATCTACCACTGGTGTGCTGACATCAGACTTTTGAGGCCTCAGTTCGTTTAAATATCTGTCGCTTTGTGAAACAGTGAAAACAAAAACACTGAGTGAAATGTGTTTCTAACGTAGTTCATAAGCCGAAACTTTCATAAGCTGTGATGTTAATAGTGCAGAAAAAGAAAAGAGGAAGTCCGTAGCCACAGCGAGTTTCATCTGTTAACCTGGGAAATGCGTTTGTGCTTTGTCTAAACGAGATAGTCATGGTTTAGTGCCCAGAAATGAGTCATCACTGGGGTGTGTTAAGTGCTAAAAGTTGAAATGATGACTATTAAAGAAGTCTAACAAAACTGTAACTAAAGACAATATTTTTTGTGGTTGAATAATGCAGTCTAAAAAGTATCAGGAGCTATTAAAGTCCTGTCCACAGAAGGAAAGTAATTTTCCTGGATGTCACTGTGGCAGAGAAAATCGCACCAGAGACAAGTGCAGAGCAAATTAATATGAACTGCTTCATCTGCTTTAGAGGGTTCCGTGTACTAACAATAAGCCCATTCACAGCTTTGTTCAAGAGGATCTCTGCTCTCTCTGAACAGCATGAAATGAGGGCAGAGAATTCAAAATACAGAAAAAGGGTTTGAAGCACGATACATGATGTGACGGGCGAGGCCAATTTTACCACAGTGTGGTGTTTGACTTCCTGTTTCTTTATGTCACCACTGATCAGCTAATATGATACATACAGCTGAAAACAACACCAACAATATAACATCTGTCGGCTGAGTGACTATTGTAATTTGGTCATCACAATTTTCTCATAGAGCCTTCGTAAAACAATATATAAAACACTGTGTGTAATACATGAAAGAATCAGATGTGATCCTTTTTGCTAAAGCATATAGTTAGGGCTGGACCAGGTGACCCTGAATCCTCCCTTAGTTATGCTGCAATAGACGTAGGCTGCCGGGGGATTCCCATGATGCATTGAGTTTTTCCTTTCAAGTCACCTTTCTCACTCACTATGTGTTAACAGACCTCTCTGCATCGAATCATATCTGTTATTAATCTCTGTCTCTCTTCCACAGCATGTCTTTATCCTGTTTTCCTTCTCTCACCCCAACCGGTCGCAGCAGATGGCCCCGCCCCTCCCTGAGCCTGGTTCTGCCGGAGGTTTCTTCCTGTTAAAAGGGAGTTTTTCCTTCCCACTGTCGCCAAAGTGCTTGCTCATAGGGGGTCATATGATTGTTGGGTTTTTCTCTGTATTTATTATTGTGCGATCTACTGTACAATATAAAGCGCCTTGAGGCGACTTTTGTTGTGATTTGGCGCTGTATAAATAAAATTGAATTGAATTGAATTGATCCTCAGAGGTTAGCCATTTATTGTTTTATATATTGTAAGTTGGTAGTTTAATAATGACCAGCACAAGGTGATAAAACTTGTTGGCTCTGATTTCTAACGTTTCAACCACAGCAAGGAAATATTTTAATAAAACGTTTATCAGCTACAGCTCGAGGATCTTACAAACAGGAAACATAGACTTGATTTTGATCACATTGTAGCATTCATTAGAAAAGAAAAAACGCATTCACCTAAATCGTCTTTATTTTGCTATTCACTTAAAAATCACTCAAATATTCTCTTTACACCTACCCCAGTTTTGCATATGATAATGTTGTTTATTAAAATAAGCTAGCATGAACACTTTGAGCCTATAACATAAATTCTAAAACTGAATATGTTGCACAGTGTTACCCCGCCCACCATTCAAAAATGGTGCAGCTCATAGCGCAGAGCTGCTTTATTCCTTGTTTTCAATTGTGACGGATGCCTGTGATTGTGCCAGAGCACATTATGAATCAACACCATGGACATTTCAGATTTAAACACAGTTGGTTAATTCTTATACTCTGAAAATGGAATTAAGGCGAGTGTTATTAACCCTCTGGGGTTGACGGACGTCGCATCTCCAAATCACACGACTGATATAAGCTGACATAGCAACAGGCTGCTTTCTGAAGCTTGTATTGAAAAGGGTTCATTTCTCGAAGGTTTTCGACATAGTGCTCTTTGGTGACATCTGGTGGCCAAAAATATGAAGCGCAGAGCAATTTAATATGAACTGCTTCATTGTGATTACCCGCTCTACCTGAGCTAACAGCTTCTGTTTAATATCATGTGACAATTCTGTGTGATATCAGACTATCGCTGTGGTGCTTTGAACAGGTACTTTTGAAGGATGAAAAAAAAATGTTATGTCTATTTGATTAATAAATCATTTTAATGAATAAATATGTGACATGATGTGTTCTCCCTTTGCTTTTGACTTCTTGACATTTGTAGACATAATAGATAAACAAAAAATAAAATACATTATATATATAATAATGTGCTACTACAGGTGGGAAGTAACAAAGTACAAATACTTTGTTACTTGATAAAAAAACAAAAAAAGGTCCAGCTGCTGTATCTCACAGGGAGAGAAACGAAACTCAGAGATGGAGAAAAATAAGAAAGACAGGACAGGTGAGGAAGAAGAGAGGTTAGATTTAAAGGTAAGGACTCCTCATTTAAAGCTTACATGTAAGTCCTCATGTTTTAAAATCAGATGTTGGGTCTGTACATGTGACAGTATGATTTTTTTCATATTAAGAAACATGCTGCTAAACGAACTGAGGTAGACTAACTGTGTTATTTAAAGGCTGCAGTAAAATCCTCTGTAGGTTAGAGCAGGATCTGTACTGTGATGGACTTAAAGTAAAAAACAGTGTGTGACTGTTGCACAGTGGCTGTGGTTTCACATCAAATTTAGCAGAGATGAATCTGAAGTTAAGCTCATGATGCTGAGATTCATTCACTGAATTCCACCTTCATACCGACTATATACTATCTAGAAAAACAGACAGCATAAACAGTGTAGAGGATGGAAACCAGCCAGGACAACTCGTGAAATATCCCTTGACATCTGTTTGAATTAAGTTGTGTACATTCACAAAGAGCAGCAGGTCAGCTAATCACAGCCTGTTGTTGCGAAATCAGTTTTAGCCCGGTTCTTTTTTATTCCTCGGGCCTTAAGAGATAGCACCGGATCCAGTAGTCATGATTACAAAATCTTTATTCATCTTTATTCATCTTCA
>CAKLIZ010002058.1:0-26065 GCA_922035795.1 Oreochromis mossambicus | reverse complement strand
AAACACCGCTCACGCTTCACAGATGACAGCTTACAGTTTTGTGTAAAGATGAAGTTACTTCGTACAGCGCCGATTTGCAGACGCTGTGCACACAGGTTCATGAGCAGAAGTCCCATTGTACCACGGCAGACCCGACAATTTTTGCATGAACACGCTTTGAAGCATTACATTATGGACCACTTTTCACACATGGTTGGTTTACCCACACAGCCGGCTGTGCATTCACTTTTTGTTTTTTGTTATTTTTACACAGTGTTCTGAAAGATTAACAATGGTCTACAGCCAATCTTGTGTATTATTATACAAACTGTGGTTGTAAGATACAGAGAACTATTTAATAAAAAGCTAAATATTTTATATGAGAGTAAGAAAGAAAAGTATATCTTTGTGTCCCCCTTTCCCTGTTAATGCCCTACCTGGCCCCCTGGCAAAAGCTTTGCTAGATCCGCCCCTGCACAGTTACCAGCTGTCAGCTACACAAAAACAGGAGCTTGGTGTATATTTGTCTGTCAGAAACAGTTCATAACTTCCCTTCAACTCATTCATGTCACCTAAAGGGTAAACCTGTTTCTCCATCACCAGTTCAGCTCTGATGATTCAGTAAGGACATCTCCTGGTTTGGACCAGCCGCTTCTACAGCTGTGCCCCAGCAAACATCAGCTGATACTAAGATAAGATAAGATAACCTTTATTAGTCCCACACGTGGGAAATTTGTTTTGTCACAGCAGGAAGTGGACAGTGCAAAAGTTATGAAGCAAAAATTAGAATAAAATAAAATAAGAATAAATACAGTACACAACTGTACAGAATAGAATAAAATAAAATACTATATACAGTAGAATAAAATAGAATAAAATATACAATAAGATAAAAATAGAATACAAATGCTATATACAACTGAGTAAAAAATACAACGATGCCAGGAAGATTATTGCACTTAGTGTTATTGCACATGTGTGTGTTTGATCAGTTAAAGTCTTTGTTGTGGAGTCTGACAGCAGTGGGGAGGAAAGACCTGCGAAATCTCTCCATCCCACACCGTGGGTGCCGCAGTCTCCCACTGAAGGAGCTGCTAGAAATTAAAATCAAATGAATTCTAACAACAGCTGATCAAGCTTAAACGTGCTGCTGTGTTTAGCGCGATAAACAAGAGCGACAAGCCGATCGTTGATCAGTTTCATGATTGAAGTTGCAACAGGCCAGAGAATGACAGGGGAGGCTTCATAAAGACAGAATAAATCGTAATATTTTCTCTGAATGTGGGATCTGACCCAAATAGAGTGCAGTTCATAACTTCTTACCTGAAATTCAGTTCAACTCACGCTCCTGCCTGTTAGCAACCACCGGTCGATCGGCGGTCGCCTCACCGCCTCCTTTGTCTCGTTCGCGGCATGTCCTTTCTGTCACACACTGCTGCCCTCGGTTGTAGCTCCACCATCTAACAACTCAGTTATTTTTTCCACATCGACCAGCATCATCGGCCCATATAAACGAAAAATAAGTCCAGCTAAAACAGACTGTTGGCGAGGGATCGGGTGGTGAAACGTTTCAGGCGCCTCACTGCAAGACAAGTCCGGGTTCTTTTTCACGAAGGGTCGCTAGCGGTGCCAGCTAGCTAGCTAAGCTAGCGGCGCTAGCTAGCTAGCCGGCTATCAAGACATGGGATGTCTTGATAAAACGAGCAGATATTTGAAGTTTACACACCTACATTCTCGCCTGAAAATATCTTAAAAGTTTATTTTGTGACCTAGAAACACGAATAAAAGACGTTTAAAACGAAGTGGTGTCCGCCATTGTTTAACTCGGCAGAGGGGTGCTATGAATTATGGGATATGGAGTTTTGTAACAAGCATACAGATTTTCAGCCGTACTACTCCCGGTATACCACTAGAGAGAGCCAACACACCACAAATAAAGTCTGTTTCTATGGAAATTGGCCTAAATTTGCACTAAAATCTAAATATTTCAAAAACTATAAAAGTCATAAACACCAAAAGTGTATACCATACTAGTCCAGCTCCAGCCGCACAAAATGATCTAACATATGTAACCCTATTTTCAAAACTGTTTGGCAGAGAAGCGCGGGAAAATTTTCACTAAAATATTAATATTTAAAAAACTATAATAGTCATAAACACCAAAAGTCATAGCACACCATTCCTGATCCAGCCGCACAAAATGAGGTAACATATATGAAGCTTGTCTCAAAACTGCGGGGCGAGATTCGCTGCAAAATTTCAGGCGGAAACTGAAGAATTATAATAATAATAATAAATCCGACGAATAGTAATATGTGTGCCTCTTGGCATAGGCACACATAATAATAATAATAATAAATCCGACGAATAGTAATATGTGTGCCTCTTGGCATAGGCACACATAATAAATCCGACGAATAGTAATATGTGTGCCTCTTGGCATAGGCACACATAATAATAAATCCGACGAATAGTAATATGTGTGCCTCTTGGCATAGGCACACATAATAAATCCGAGGAATAGTAATATGTGTGCCTCTTGGCATACGAGGAGCACAGGAACCAAAACCTAAGACCTAGAAATACAAACCAAACACAGTCACAAGAAGCAGGATGAGGCCACAGATTAATAAGAAGACAAAATCAAACACAGGACTGCGACTGACTCAGTGTCACCACTGAAGGAGCAACATCTCTGCAGCTATTCAAACCAACACCTGTTCACCATCTCAGGTCTGAAGGCGACCTGTGACAGCTCCGAACTCTGTCAGCAAGTTTAAAACAAAACACACATAATACAAACTTATGTTTAGAGGTTGAAATGTTTAAAACAAACAAAAGAAGTAGAAACGTTGAACCTGGATGACTTTTATCACTCAGATTCTCTCCTGTTGTGTTCCTCAGTGTGGCTCCACCTGTGACCGTCTGTCTCCACAGAGAAGGATGCTGTCCAGGTGAAGGAGATTTCTGAAGGGTGTGTTGTTTAAAATGGTAGATTTTGCATGTTCTCCCCGTATCTCTGTGGGTTCTCTCCAAACACTCCTACAGTCCAAACACAATGAGTTTGTGGGGTTAACTGCTGATACGAAATTGTCCATAGGTGTGAATGGTTGTGTCTCTGTGTGTTAGCCCTGTGACAGAGTGGCGACCTGTCCAGGTGTAACCTGCCTCTGGCCTGTGGTAGCTGGGATAAAACTGAGGTTATTGTACTCGGCCCTGAAAATCTTAGAAATATGTTGTTCCTAGAGTATTTAAAAGTAGAATGGGAGGAAGAGCCTTCAGTTTTCAGGCCCCTCTTCTGTGGAACCAGCTTCCAGTTTGGATTCAGGAGACAGACACTATCTCTACTTTCAAAATTAGGCTTAAAACTTTCCTTTTTGCTAAAGCATATAGTTAGGGCTGGACCAGGTGACCCTGAATCCTCCCTTAGTTATTGTCAGGCTCAGGAGAGACTCGGAGGCAGACCGTCAAGAGAGTTCACAGTTTATTTCCACACACACAGACACCGGGTGCGAATATATACAGGTGAGGGGGGGCACAGGAAGAGGGTCTCCGGAGAACACAGGCACGGGAGGGGAAGGGGCTATGTACACAATCCTTGCAGAGGCTCAGGTTGGCTCGGACTCCGGCTTAGCTCACCCAATGGTGGTCCCCAGGCTGGTGAGAATCTGGCACAGAGAGAACAGGTAAGTAGCAGCACAAAGAAACTCGAGAAGAAGGCTTGACTAGCAGTGACACTGACGAGTGTTACACAATAATCCAGCGAAGAAGCCTTCTCAGCCGCCGCCTTAAGTGAGCGTGGTGATGAGATGATTATTCGCAGGTGTTTGAGCCAGGGGCTGGAGTCGTCATGACTCCACCCCGGTAGAGCGCAGTGCACAGGAGGGGAGAGAGAGACGCAACATACTTGTAGCCATACAGGGACAGCCGAGGAGGCACAGGGTCATGACAGTACCCCCCCCTCAACGGGAGCCTCTCGGCGACCCACCAGGCTTACCCTGATGCCGCCGGTGAAACTCGCGGAGCAGACCAGGAGCCAGAACCGCCGACTGGGGCACCCAGGAACGTTCCTCTGGCCTGTAGCCCTCCCAGTCCACCAGGTACTGAACGCCCTTCCCCCGCCGCCGAGAGTCCATAATGCGGGTGATGTTAAACACTTCCTGCCCATCCACGAGCCGGGCGGGCGGAGGGGGCCCGGAAGGAGGGCACAACGGGCTGGAGAGCACGGGTTTGACCTGGGAGACATGAAAAACATTATGGATACGCATGTTGCGAGGCAGCTTTAGACGAACTGACACAGGGTTGACCAGGGCCTCGATCTCGAATGGACCGATGAATGCTGGGGAAAGTTTCTTTGACTCAGCACGAATGGGAACAAAGCCCAACCGTATAGTCCGGCGCAGGGATCCGGCGGCGGTCGGCGAGCGCCTGGTTGCGCTCCGCCGTCCGGAGCAGAGCGGCTTGGGTGGACCGCCAGGCCCGGCGGCACCTGCGGAAATGATGTTGTACTGAAGGGACGGTATGCTCACCTTCCACGGGTGGGAACAGGGGTGGTTGGTAGCCTAGTGAGGCTTCGAACGGCGACAGTCCCGTGGCAGAAGAGGTCAGGCAGTTGTGGGCGTACTCAATCCAGGGAAGTTGCTCGCTCCAAGTGGTCTGGTTGTGAGAGACGACACAGCGGAGTGCTGCTTCGAGCTCTTGGTTGATACGCTCAGTCTGTCCATTGCTCTGAGGGTGGAAGCCCGAAGAGAGACTGACCTTGGCGCCGATCTGTGTGCAGAATTCCTTCCAAGCCCGGCTGCTCACCACCCACGTCTTCCGGCTTCACGGCATCCCTATGGACATCGTCTCTGACCTTGGCGCCGATCTGTGTGCAGAATTCCTTCCAAGCCCGAGAGGTGAATTGGGGCCCGCGGTCAGAGACGATGTCCATTGGGATGCCGTGAAGCCGGAAGACGTGGGTGGTGAGCAGCCGGGCGGTCTCCAGGGCCGTAGGAAGCTTCGGGAGGGCGATGAAATGAGCTGCCTTAGAAAAACGATCAACGACAGTTAGGATGGTGGTGTTACCTGATGACGGTGGAAGCCCCGTAATGAAGTCCAGGGCTATGTGGGACCAGGGCCGCCCTGGCGTGGGGAGCGGTTGAAGAAGCCCGGCAGGTGGTTGGTTGGGACGCTTGTTCCGGGCGCATGTGGCGCATGCTCCAATGTACTCCCTGGCGTCCTTGTCCAAGGAGGGCCACCAGAAGAATCGCCGGAGGAAGGTGATGGTGCGGCGGGCTCCGGGATGACAGGTGCACACAGCTCCAAGATTAACAGACTGAAGGAAATACAAATGAAAGTTACACTGAAATCTTGGAAACACAACATGAAACAGCTGGGAAATATGTTCATGTTGCATAAAACATGTGTTGCATTACAGATATTTATATGATCCATATTTACAGTTTTTTTACAGATGCTAGGACACATTTCTCAATACTTAGGTCACTTTTGCAAAACTCTTCACACAATTCTCCTAACTGACCTTCAGCTTGGCAAAGCAGTTCATTTCACATTCAAAATGCACTACAACTACCAAAACACTTTATTCAGGTCTCAAATACTCATTCTTAGAGAACACTAGCAAAGGTTGACAGCCGACAAACACACTTTGTCACCCACAAAACAATGACCTAAAAAACACTAACAACATGTAGGATTACACAGTGTTTTCCTGTCTAAAACAAGGACACATCTCCGTTAATAATTTCAATATATGTTACTGGAATGAATCAGACATCATGCATGTATTTTTATTTTTTTGCACTAAGTAATCCCAAAATACAAGAATTTGTATACACACCATCCACCGATACACATACAATAGTAATGCTAATCTACTCGGTCTTCTCCATTTGGCCACAGGTTCTCATCCACATCACATCTTATGTCATCTAGGGCAATACACCTACGAAAGAATCTTCTGGCATGCCTGATCCATCCCTGGCAATCTTCTGCTGATATCTCCAGGCATCCAGCATTCATTGCATCCAGGAGGGACATTTGATCATGTGGATGATGGTCGTAAACCTTCCACCGCCATGAGGAAAAGAATTCCTCTATGGGGTTGAGGAATGGAGAGTAAGGTGGGAGGAAAAGAGACTCCATTCTGGGCTGGGCTGCAAACCACTCGGTGACTGCACGGGAGTGATGAAATGCCACATTGTCCCATACAATTATAAATGTTGGCTGATTCCTTCTCTCCGCATCCCTTTCCTCACCTACCACAACCCTTCCATAGAGATCATGCAGGAACGCAAGGAGCCGTTCAGTGTTGTATGGCCCAATTAGTGGTCTGTGTAACAGCAGTCCATCAGTGGATATTGCTGCGCACATTGTGATGTTGGCACCCCTCTGGCCCGGGACATTCACTGTGGCTCTCTTCCCAATCACATTCCTCCCTCGTCGCCGTGCTTTGCCCAGGTTGAAACCTGCCTCATCCACAAAGATGAAAATGTGGTGTGTTTGCCTGCCTTCAATCTGCATGACTCTCTAACATAAATCCACAAGGCAACATAAGCTGTTACAGTCGTAAATTTGTAAAAATTGTCTTTGTGTGTGTTTGGTTTTGTTCAAAAACAGATCTGTATTTTATTGTGATCTTACCTGGACATACTGGTTCCTGAGTTGCTGGACATGTTCAGAGTTCCTCTCAAAAGGCACAGTGTACAACTGTTTCATCCTGACCTGATGTTTTTTCAGGACTCTAGAAATTGTTGTTATGCTTACACTGTGAATATTTGCGAAAGTAATGTTGTCTGCCAAGACTCTGTGTCTAATTTCAGTGAGTTTTATCCCCTTGTTTCTTATGACCATATCAACAATGGCAGTTTCCTGCACATCAGTGAACATCCGTCCTCTCCCTCCTGTGTGAGGTAACTGTTGAGTCCTAAGCAGAAATGCAACAACAATTACACAAAAGCTTATTTACTTCTGAAATGTGCAAATGCTAATGAAATGAAATGTTATATATACAAGTTGGTGGCTGATAAGTTCTTGTAGTGACACCTGACCCGTGGTTCTTATTGGTTAATAGTAGCTTAGAGCATCTGCACCAATCATAAAGCACCAAGTTTGGAGCTCGTGGGTCTGTGCAAGTAAGTCCCTGTAATGTTGGCCAAGCCTGTCATTACCAGCAGATGAAGCTGCCCTTAAAGCAGGATCTCACTTTAAACCTGACAAAAGAATATGCTATTAGCATACTATGGTTATATGTCTCTCTCTCCTGTCTCGCACCTGTCTGCCTGGGCGGAGCTCAGCTGGGCCCCGCCCTTGGCCCACGCACCTACCGTGAATCTACCTGATGACCTGGACTCCTGGGCTATTTAAGCTGAGGCTCAGAAGGTAGTGATGGCCAAATGAAGCTTTCTGAAGCACTGAAGCTTGTATTGAAAAACGGTTCATTACTCGAAGCTTTTCAACACAGTCCTCTCTGGTGACATCTAATGGCCAAAAGTATGAAGAGCAGCTTGAATCCACAAAATAAAACAAACTGCTTCATAATGTTTGAGGGGATAGGTTAATTGGATAATCCAAATTGCCACTAGGTGTGAATGTGTGAGTGAATGTGAGCGTGAATGGTTGTCTGTCCCTGTGTGTTGGCCCTGCGACAGACTGGCGACCTGTCCAGGGTGTACCCCGCCTCTCGCCCTATGACAGCTGGGATAGGCTCCAGCGCCCCCCGCGACCCTGGAAAGGATAAGCGGAAGCGAATGGATGGATGCTTCATAATGATTGCCCACTCTACAGAGTGGAACTCTGTCTGATATTGGCCCACCGTTGTGTTGCTTTGACCGCATATTGTTGGTGTTAAAAAAAAGAGTGTAGTTTATTTGTTTAATAAATAATTTTGACCAGTAAACTTTCCTTGTTTGAACATGCACCATGCCATGTTTAGTCTTTCTTTGCTTTTGACTTCTTGATGTTGGTAAATACAATAATTGAAAAGTACCACGTTACATATAACATACATATAATAACGCACATTATGCAGTATGCTTCTGCTCTGAGGTCCTGCCTCCATGTACTTATGCAATTAATCGATAGACAGGTATATTTAGAAATAATATTATATTAGGAAAATTTTCCTTTATATATTTTTGACCTGGGTGTAGAATTGATTTTGAAATGGAAAGGAAAATGCTTATGAACTGGCAAATTAAAAATATGATGCATTTTGTGTAACCCTTTTTCATTTTTATTTTTCCTGCCTTAAGAAAAATCCCTTCACATGGCACAGTAGAGGCTGCAGTGCAGAAAAATTTTTGAGATGCAGTTATGGCTCCACAAACTATGAGCTAAAGAGAATAAATAAATTAAATTGCTGCACATTTTGTAGACTAACATTTGAAGATTATTTTTTAAAATAAAATATATCTTTTTATAACATTAAATGTTACGAGTTAAATGGAAGTTTTTCTAAAGTTATTTAATGATATTTATATTATGAAAAGCAGATTTTTGACATTTTAAGTTTTTCCAGTTTTCAGATAAAATAAACACGCACAAAACAAAGCAAACACCCAGAACACGAAGCTGGAAAACCCACCGACCAGAATCAACTCAAAATACTCCCACACAACAGAACCAAATCTCTCAGTAGAATAATCAGTGGTTCGCTATCTGTCACCGTCAAAACACTCCACAAATCCCGCAAATGATTCACTTCGTTCCATTTGAATCAGGTACCGAAGCAGTTACATGCGTAATGAAGCTTCGGACGTCACTGGTCACGTGACTTTTGTCAAACGAAGCAAACCTCGACACAGTGCTTCTGAACCAGTGTGTTGTTTTTTTCGACACACGCTCCGGAGCGTCAGCTTCAAGCGGACCATCACTATCAGAAGGCTTCTTCGCTGGGTGGTGGACTTACTCTCGTCAGTCCAGCCCCGATAAACCCCGTTTGTCGTGTGATTCCTCTGTTTATGCTCACCGCAGTTCTCTTGTGCTCAGGTTCTCGCACTTGTCCGTGACCCTGATCTGTTTCCCTGGTGGCGTGGAGTGGAGTGGAGTGAGTGTGCTGAAAACAAATACGAGAGGAGCGAGTGAGCGGAGCGTGTGTTGGACTTTGTCCCTTTTCCCCTGGACCATTGCACATCCTGCCCTGTACACGTGGGGTTTGTAAATAAATGTACGACTGCTGTTCTAGTTCAGCTGCTCTGCGCCTGCTGACAGGTGCAGTTATTATATGACATTTTATTATTGTATTATCCATCCATTCACCTCTACTTTTCCTGCATTACATCACATAGTCAGCATAAATATGTTTTTAATGAATGATGAAAGAGGGATGAATTTAATGAGCCTTGTTGAGAGAGGTGGGACAGAGAGAGACAGAAGTCCCCCCCTCACCTCTTATTGCCTCTGAGAGAAATAAAAAGGTTTTAACATTTAGGCTGTTGTGTTTACAATGATATGAAGTGCTGTTAGTAAATCATCTTCATTCTGAATCAGAAGTTTAATGAATATGTTGAATAATTGACATGATTTAAATGTGTAGATGTTGTGTGTGTAGACTCAGCTTTGAGAGATTAATGTGTGTGTGGCTGCAGGAATGTTGGAAGATAAGAAATGTGCCAGAACTCCATCCTGATAAAAGATATTAAGAGTTAACAATAGAGTCATAATTCATATGTGATTGTGCTGATAGTTAATCCTGCTTAACTGACTGAAACTGTTTAGAATACAATCAGGTAGAAGTTTAACCAAAGCAACGAATAAGAAAATCTGATAATAACTCTGTAGGCCCCACACTGAGAGTCTGTGTGGAAAGGATGGAGGAGCCACTAATCTAACAGTAACATGGAAATCAAATCAATTATACTGAATATATTTGTTTCTGGGAAGAAAGTTTTCCTGTGTGTTTGAATCAAAAAGACATTATGTGGATGTTGATGTGAAAATGAGCTGATGGTGAATCTAATTGAAGATGAACTGCATGGGTTGATGCTTCATAAAGTGAAGTATATTCATATGCAGCCAAATGTTCATAATGGAATTTTCTATGTCAAGAAGAAAAGAAGAAAATGAAATGAAGTGATTTTGAAGCTAAAAGTCAGACACAGAGAGGATGAACGTTTATGGTTAGTTGCTCGAGTTCTTGCGATGAGCAGAGACGTCATCTGAAGACTCGTCCCGTGAGTCCACAGTTTGACAGAAATTCATAGAAATTCTATCAGGATAAGATAGAAGATCTTTATTGTCACTGTTACCAGAACAATGAGGAGTTTCTCTCCATTGGCAGCTTGTATCTGTTTACATTCAGATTCTCAGGATAATAGAAGAAGATAAATAAAGATAAGAACAAGTTTCAGAGGTACCTACACAGGGAATGTGTGTAATGCACAATAAATGAAGTAAACAAAAGGATCTGCACAAGTTATACACAGAAACAAATCTATAGATATATCTGCAGGTACAGTGTAAAGAGGAGGATCAGGTCAGTATAAGCTGCTCTGTGATTGGTGGGATAGCACATTGAGTAAGCGGTAGGAATGCTGGTTGCTGCTGTAAAAGAATCCAGTTCTATAAATAGAGGCAGGAATTCTACTGTAATGAATACTGGTTAGAAATAAATCTAGTGAAAGTGTCCATGAGTGTTAACAGCACAGTTAATCTTCAATCAGGGTGGAGGTAGAAACTTATACTGAGTCTGTTTGTCTTTGTTGGACCTGTAGAGTTTACCAGAGGGAAGGTGGGACAGTGAGAGTCCAGGGTGGAGGGGTCCTTGATGATGATGCTGGCTTCCTGCTGAAGGCTGCCAGTATAGATGTCTCTGAGGGGGGTTAGTGAAGTGCCGATTGGCCGCTCTGCTGCCCTCACCAGGTGCTGCAGTTTCCTCTTGTCCTCCACAGTGCAGCAGTTGAAGCAGAGGATGCAGCAGGAGGTCAGAAGGCTCTCAATGGTGGAGCAGTAGAAATTAATTAGCAGGCTTTGGGGCTTGACATTGCTTCCTGAGGAAGTGCTGCCTTTGTTGTGCTTTCCCTACCTGGTGGGAGATGTTTGTGGACCAGGTAAGGTCGGCCGAGATGTGGACTCCGAGGAACTTGAAGCTCTCCACCCTTTCTACCTCCTCCATCAATGTAGAGGGTGGAGTGCTCAGATGGCTTTGTTCTGCTGGAGTCAATTATCATGTCCTTGGTCTTGGCTGTTGTTGCAGGTTGTTGTCGTCACACCATTGCTTCAGATGCTGAACCTCCTCTCTGTAGCTGAATCATCGTAGTGTTGTCCATCAGTCCTATGGTGGTGGTGTCATCAGCACATTTTATAATGGTGTTACTGGTGTGAATTGGAGAACAGTCATGGGTGAAAAGTGAGTATAAGAGGGGACTGAGGACACACGTTCAGAGTGAGGGTGGAGGAGGTGTGGCTCCCATTCTGACGTTCTGGGGTGTGTTGCTCAGGAAGTCCAGTATCCAGCTGCACAGTGAGCTGCTGGGTCCTAAGTTGCTGAGTTTATGAACCAGTTTGTGGGCTTGAACTGTGTTGAAGGTAAAGTCCACAAACAGCATTCTCACGTACGTGTTTCCTACTGTCCAGATGTGTGAGGGTTGTGTGAAGAGCTGTAATTATGGCGTCCTCTGTCCACCTGTTTGCCTTCTACAGACTGTAGCAGTGAGAGGTTGAAGATGGTGGTGAAACCTCTGCTAGTTGGTCTGCACATGCTTTAAGCACTCCACCGGCTGCACCGTCAGCACCAGCTGCTTTCCTCACATAGACTCTGCGCAGTGTGGCTCTGACCTGATGCTGCTCCAGCTGGATGGGGGCGTCGTCCCTCTCTGTAACGCAGGATAGGTGTTGGTGTCACTGTTTTGTTGGTCAAAGCGGGCGAAGAACTGCTTCATGGTGTCAGGTGAGGTGATGTGCGGGAGTTTGTTTGTGTGCGATTGTCCTTGTAGCCAGTGAGTGTCTTGATCCCTCCCACATGTTTCTGGAGTGGTTTGTGTTAAAGTGTTCCTCGATGCGCTGTTTGAATCTGCGTTTGGATTCTTTGATGCCTTTAGATCAGACGCCTCTTTGTAGGTTTGTTGGTCTCCTGATCTGAAGGCGCTGCTCTCAGTAGAGCTGCACCTCACTGTTGAGCCATGGCTTCTGCTTTGGGAACACTTTGTCTTTGTTGTTGTTACACTCTCAGTGCAGATGTATGAGAGTACAGCAGATGTGTGGCCCTCCAAGTCTGTTCCTTCTGTGAATACACTCCAGACCATATTGTCCAAACAGTCCTGCAGGGCTGTGGTGGCTCCACAGTCTAGTGTGGACTGTGTTACTTCTGGGTCTCAGAGACAAGGTTTGGATTTCTGAGGATGTTTCTGGGGGATCTAGTTTTGGTTAAATTATAGTTCTGCATTCTTCATCATTTCACTTATTTCTTGGTGTTTACATCTCATTTATTTCCCTTTCCTTATACAGCTGTTAGTTCATGCTGGTTTAAATGAGTCCTAAACTTCATAGTATGTGACATTAAACATCTTAAATGTAACTTTCTGTAGCAAAGAAAGCTGCAGGAGCCCAGGTTTCATCTTCACACACATCAGGAGCAGCTGCTCCATCACAAACACCACAGAAGAAGAACAACACTGGATCAGATTTAATGTAACCGGCTGTTTTTATCTGGATTCATCTGACAGGGACAGAGTTCATGTTCATGGACATCAGGATAAAAACAGAAGATGGAAACCTGCCAGATTTGAGCTGCTCATGTGTCGTCCCTGGGCAGGTCACATGACTCTATCCAACACACAAAGACACACAGACACAAGAAAAGCCAGAGAAACAAAGACAAATCCAAACAATCCATCATACTGAGTTAAAGTGATCACAGGTCTGCTTTGTTGGAGCCTTCAAAGTGTCACATGTGGACTTATTACTACCACTGAAGGCCACGCCCCTCTGGTCATGTTATCATGTGGTTTGTAGGAACGCTCCTCTTCCTCAGAGGATCCACCTGTGCTTCCTCTCCTCCACCTGTTACAGTGAGGGAATGTCCTCCATGACGGAGGAGCTGCTGGAAAGTGCTGAGAGTTTCCTCCAGAGTGAGACCTCTGTCACAGTTCAGAGGATCTACGCCAGCAGAGACCTTCATGGACACTAAAAGTCTCAAACACACAACAACATCACACTGACTCCACTCTGACATCACTGATCAATAATCAGATCAAACTGATTGATCAGCCATCAGAGGAGTCGGATCAATGGAGCTGCTTCTGTTCCTAATGTTTGATCCTGGACCTGAAGCGTCCCTGCAGAGGAGACACGACAGCTTCACACAGAAACACAATAAAATAATAAGTGAAAGCAGAGAGAACCAAGTGAAAGTGAACAAACAGCTGTAACTGTGAGCAGCACGATTCTCCATCCATGATGTTTCCCTGGCTCCAGGCCACACAGCTGTATCTCTCTGTGGGGCGTTTAAGGGTCAGGCTGAACTGTCCGCTTTTCACACGCTCGTCTTTCTTTCACTCTGTGATGCTGCTCCTGTTTGTCAGGCTTCTCAGGACGGTGCCACCACTCCACCTGAGTGTCCTCAGGCAGCCGGACAGACTCCGCCCCCTCCTCCACCTCTGAGAGAACAGCAAACACAGCATGAGGTGTACAGACAGCAGCAGGTTTCAGAGGTGTAGAGAAAGCTGAAGCCGATCAGAGCAGAGGACGGAGGCCATGTCCACACTGATACGTTTTCCTTCTAAAAGCTTCTTTTTCTCTCCGTTTTGGCCTCCACACTGAGACGCCGTTTTTGGTCAAGGAAAACTGAGCTTTTTGAAAAGGCAGTTTTCATGTTGCAATCTGGACTGCAAGAACTGAGCCCTTTGAAAACAACGACGCATTTTAGTCATATGATGCAGTCATGTGACCAATTAAACTAAGTGGGTGGACGGCATTATACAGCAGTTCTTTTGTTTGCTCTCTGTTTTGACAGCCTGTTAAAGATTAATATCAGTTTCTACCTGCTGCAGAGCTCCAGATAAAACTTTTCCTCCACATTTGGCAGCGAAGCTTCAAAGAGCCGGAAAGTAAATAAACGGCACATGGAAATGACTTTCTGTGTGAGGCTTCAGTGTTAGTGGAGCCGCTAAAAGTGGTGGATCTAAATCTGCACCTCAAAGTGCGTTCACATACAAGTAGAAGGGGAGTGAGTGGGTCAGCGCTCAGGGCTCAGACACTAAGTTGGCCTTAAACACACCATTTATTTCCATGGAAACAGACAAAACCAGAGTTACAGGTTAAATCCCCCTATACAATAAAAAGAGTCTCAACACGCTAAAAACCCTGCCGCAGAAATAACTCTACACTGTCAACACAAAGGCTAAACAAATGTTTCCATATGCTAAAATTCCCATAATCCCACACTCCAGCCACACACGGGCAGATGTTCCTTATCTGAAACAGGAGAGGAATTTCTCTTCCGGGATGGAAACCACGCCGGCCAGGAGAACAAGGGGGTGGGGCTCCTGTCGCAGACCTGTCTCCTCCTGACAGCGCGTCACCGCACAGTCCCACCCCACTACGCCTCCGTCGTAGCACCGCCAGATGCAGGCAGAGGGACACCCCTGCCCTGCTGTGGATTGCATCGCCTCCCACTATGCTGGCTTGTGCGCGTTTACTTTTCCTCCTGCTTGCCTTTCGTGCGTCGCCTTCCCATCTCTGCGCTCACCATCGCCTTTAACAGGTCAGCCTGGCGGCTGATAGGCCGCCTCGGGGAACGCCCCCACCTCCACAGGTGCTACTATTGTGCGCTTAGTCCACAGTGGATTAAAAGAATATTGTGCAACAACACTAAAACACACAATATCAGGATAAAACCTGATATTTAAATAAACAAACATATAAATATGACAATACAATCATGCAGGTAAAACCAACACTATGCACCAATGCACAGTCTGATCAAACTGTGTGACATCAGCATGTTTCAGACAGCTGTGACATCAAAGATCTAATCAAACTAATAATGAATCACTTTGTTTGTGGAGTCAGGAAATGTTCAGGAGCTCGTCTCTTCCTTCCAGCTGCTCTGATGGATCAATAAACCTGTGATCATGTTGTAAAGTGAGTTTGTTTCTGCACTGTGTGAACTTGACACACACACTGAGTCAGTTTCTGGAGTGGAGCATCCAGCACACAGTCTGACTGCAGCTCTGCTGGACCTGAGCGATCCCTCTGATCTTCTTCTTTCTAATCCTGTCCATCCTGCTCACCTCCAACCAAACTCTCAGCATCTTCAGCTCTGCCACTTGCAGCTCCTCCTGTCTGTGTGCCACCGTCTCCATCACAGCAGGTCTCACTGCCATCTCCTCCTCTTCACTCTTACTGCTCTCCTCCTGTCATAAATCAGCCCTGACCTCCTCCTCATCTCGCCTTGTTTGTACTTTCTCTTCTCTCCAGACTCTCCTCCTCACTCTCACTACAGATCATAACTTTGTCTGCAAACATCAGTGTTCATCAGCACTGCAAACGATAAAGGGCTCAGAGCCACCTCTTTGTGAGCCCACTGCCTGAGCCTGTGAGTATTTAGAAAGTAGAAGGACAGAAACTCCAGGTGTGGACGAGGCTCGTTGCATCAAAAACAGCTGCTGCTGTGATTCCTGCTGAAGGGGCTTCAAATAAGTGTCTGAATACTTCAGGAAATATGATGTTAAAGAAACAATCGTAAAGTTGTGTTTCCAGTTTGTCATTATTAGAAACATTATCAGCCACAGGCTGAATGGATTAAATGGAGTAACCTCTGACCTCTGACCTGCATCTACAGCACTGAGCCCTGACAGTGAGCAGCACTTGTTTCTTCAGCAGGATGTTTCCCTCCCTGCTGCAGACGGTGCAGGTGGAGGTGTTTGTGTCTCCATCTGTGGGGTATTTCAGGGTCAGACTGAGGTCTCCAGGTTACAGCAGCTTTCTCTTCATCTTCGTTGGGTCTCTGTAAAACTTGTGTGTCTCAGTTTGTTCCTGATGTGTTCCTGACTCGTTCTTTGGTAACTAGTCTGCAGCGTCCTGTAAAGTGCTGCAGACATGTTGGATGAAGAAGAACAGACAGACTGAGCCTCCACAGTCGGCCATGTCTCACACGCTTCCTTTCTTTGGGCCTCAGCATCAGCAACGTGTCTGCGGAGGATGTAGCTTTGAGTGACCACAACTGCGTCTTTGTTGACCTTCACTTGAGGACGTGCCATTGGATAAATGAGTCTATTTGAAACTTCAGAAACAAAACTCAGATCAGAAAATGGGAGAAATTCAAAGTTTTGTTTGACACAATCAGCTGTTGCGTCTCGAGCTGCCTCACCTATAAATGTGGCTCTAAAGCAGACAGCAACAAAAGTCTGATTTTCTGTAGATCACAGAAATCAATGACAAACCCCCCCAGAGCGTTCTTGTTGTGGCAGCTCACTGCTGCTCTACTTTTACACCTGTGACATTTGATGAGAATCAGCCGTCTGCAGCTCCCTCAGATATTCTCCCCACAAAGCTTTTTAAACCTTTTTAAGGCTTTTCTTCAGACTGGAGTGTTCCAGCTTTTTCAAACATGCCGTTGTGGAAGCAAAGCTCAGCAAACCCAGCTTAGATCCAACATTACATCAACATTATAGATCAGTTTCTCTTTCAGGTCAAAGCCTGTTGAGAAGCCGCTTGCTGCCCACCTCACAGCCTGCTTGAAGAAACACCACATCTATGACCGTTTCCACTCTGGGTTTGGTCAAATGCATCCACTGACACTGCACTACTAACAGTAAGCAGTTATATTGTGTCAGTCAGAAATCAGACAACAGTCAGAAATATTATCATTCATTTCCATATTTTTATATCTATAAAAGAAAGCTGACACTGTGAGACATCATCAGAGGTGTGAGCATCACAGCAGAGGCCTTTGTGTCAAAGTCACTGAGGATAAAACAGAAGAACATGAAGCAGATTTTCCTGGCCTGGCTTTTTATAGCAGATGACCTTAAAAATATTCTGCAGTAGAACAAAAACACACGTGAACATGACCTGATGAAGTGAAGCAAAGTTACAGAGGTTTGATTACAGACACAGCTGAGAGTTTTGCAATTTTGCATCATTTTACGAAGTTTGTTCAGTTTTGAGCAGCAGAAATGAGACTAAGTCAAAAACAACAACAAACCCAGCGGCCGACAGCGCTGTCAACAACGGTAGACTGGTGGGTAACAACAAGCCAATAATGCAGAAAACAGAGATTTTTAGATGGAAACTGATCCTGGTGCGTCTTTGTGCAGAATCCGTGTTCCTGCTCTCAGTTACTGTTTCAGCTGTTTGATGGTTGTTGAAACTGTGGGAGCTTTAACCTGAGATTCAGGCGTTTCAGCTAAAATACATTTATATTTAAAAATCCATTCAGGATTTTAATGAATCAATATGACGTTATCCAAGCTAGAATCGATTTCAATCACTAATCAAAACCCACCCCTACCTGCTAACCATCGGCATTATGGGTAGTGTAGTAGGAGACACTCACCTGACTTAAAATAGTGCCGGAAATGAAATAAAAGACCTCCAGAGACGATGAGAACAAGAACCAGGAGAACCAGGAGAACCAGGATCTCTGTGCAGGATATAATCACTGTGCAGGTCAAATAAATAAATACAATAAAGAAAGAAATAAGACGTGGTATAACTGAAAAGTCTGAGTTCAGCTCGTCGGCTCACAGAAACACTGACTTCCTTTTATTAATGAGGCGGCTGTGGGAACAGGTAGGAGGCTCCTGATTGGTTCATAAGGTGTGAATAAATGTGTCATGTAGCAGGAAGCAAAGTCACATCAGGTCTTAGAAGGAATTCATGAAAGTGTGAAGTCTGTCTGCAGTGCAGTGGAGTGATCTCCTCCCTATGAATGAAGTTAGAAGTCTGGAAGTTTAGGAAGCAGCTGCACGTCAGGAAGCACAAATGTGATGAGGAGAAGGGGTGGAGCGCTGTGTCAGGCTCTGCTGTGGAAACCAATGAACTTTTGCATGTTTTGAACTGGAAGAAGAAGCAGGATGTGAACTTTGTAGGTCAAAACAAAGCTCAGGGTCACATTTGATCCAGTACTCGTGTCATTACACTGACGTCCTGACTGCTGATCAGCTGATCGGTCCTTTCATGGTTTATCAGAGGACAAAGAAACTTGATTTAGTTTGGACAATCCACCAATCACAAAGCTCCATCAGAGACCTTACTGTAACTACATTCACCAGCAGAGCTTTGATGGCGCTACTCTCCACGACCACTAGATGTCTCCACACTCTGTGCTGACTCCAATGAACGATCAGAGCTGCTGAGCCTGTTTGCAGACAGAGGAGGAGCTCCTGCTGATCCGTGTGGGACTAAAAAGCTCTGATAACGTCCATCCAGCAGCTGATAACAGGGACATTTGGTGCCATGTCAGAGCTGCACAGTCAATCATCAGTTTGGCTCTTTAGTTTGAAGAGTTCAAAGCAGCAGCAGAGAATCTAAAGTGTGTCACACAGCACCAAGTTTCCTTTGGTCACATATGAAATGTGAGTCAGAGCTTCAGCTACACAACAACAACACACACAGCAGCTGATTGTAACATGAGCTCATCTGAAAGCCACCAAGAAGAATCCAGTGATTTGAAAGTTGCTGCTTTGGATTGTTAGTTTGATCTGAATCAGAATCCAGAGTTTGATGGAAATCTCCTCCTGAAACAATGAACCAGGTTAAAATACTTTAAACCAGTGCAGATGTATAATGTAATTTAACATGTTGATAATAGTTGTAGTGGGCTTGTAATGTAAATGTGGTCTGATTAAATGTGACATTAATGGTGACGCTGCATAAACCTGATAAAACAGTTCTATTAGTGGGTCTGTGTGATCAGCATCAGTGGGTTAAGGTGAGGCCTTGACTAGTAGAACGTCATGTTAGTGTCTGACAACACATGAGCCAACATCGGACTCCGAGCGCTACGATGCTGAAGATCAGAAGATCCAGTGTGACATCATCGTTACCTGGCAACAACAGCCCTCATCTGACTTTATTGGAGGATATTTACAGCAGCAACACTGTTTAGTTTGATGTGACGGATTAACAACATGCTGTGATATCCAGTTCATCTGTAATAGATACTGGATCTAATCAGTGAGCAGATATTTGATCACCTTAGCATTAGCTGCTCACATTAGCTGTGTCCCAAAACGTCAGCTGCATCCTTCGGAGGACCCGGCCTTCGCGGTCTACGTGGGCCGGGTCCTTCCAAGACCGAGAAGGCCGGAAGTGCGAGGTTGTGAAATGGGACGGTCTAGCCTTCAGATTTGCGTCACCGCTGTGTCGGTGGAGTTTAATAAACTCGGCCGTCTGCTCCTTGCTATCTAAAATATAACAGGACACTGGCGTAAATTCTCGACCGTCTCACACTTCTGTTTAATCAGTTTTCTGTTTGACGTTTATTCAGCTGTGTGAAAATCCCGGAGGAACCCACCGGATGGATTAATAAAGTTTTATTTAATCTAATAATCTAATAACTTTGATCTCAGCCAAACCGATTTACTCCGGAACAAATAAAACACCAAAAAAAGCCAAACAATTACATTTTTAAGTTATCCGAGTGACTTATATATCATGTTTAACCTGAGTAGTGAAAGAGCGGGGGTCTGAAAACGATGAAGCCGGGAGTCCGCTGCTCTCGCCGGCTGGAGTGACCATTGAACCCCCCGGCTTGCTATCGAGCGGGTGGGTAACAGACGTCTCCGAAAACGTCGGCACACTTTTGCAAATATACGATGTCTTGATAAACCAAGCAGATATTTGTAATTTACACAGCTACTTTCTCGCCTGAAAATATGTTAAAAGTTTATTTTGTGACCCAGAAAGATTAGTAGCGGCCGCCATTGTTTGCAGCTGAAATTTGGCTGGGCCACTCTATGAATTCTGGGATATGGTGGGCCCCATCCTTCAAATTCGGGGAAATGAAGAACGCATTTGTCGGCCGCATTTGAAGGAGTCGACGAATTGGAACAGCCACATTGTTAGAACGCAAGGGAAAACATTATCGGATAATGTTGACCTTGGCCCACTGGAAAAGTTCAGAACTAAAGATTTAGGAGTGTTTCTCGATAGCTCTTTCTTATTTGAGAAACAAATGAATTCTGTTATTAAAACCAGCTGTAATGTTTATATTGTTGATTGTCATTTATGCTTAGAAATATTTACTCATATATGCTTAGAGTTTTATAATCAATTGCATAATGATAGAGGTTTGATCCTTAGTAGTCTGTGAAGACTCTGTGTGCCTTCCAGAGTGCTCTGGCATTCACACACAACTTGGGGTCATGAGAGAGGTCGTACCTTCTCTTACTCATTTATGGTATAGGACAGGGGTCGGCAACCTGCTGCTCCGGAGCCGCATGCTGGTATTTAGTCCTTTTAGTGCGGCTCCGCATGGTTTGGGAAAATAAATTAGTTTTTTAAGTAATTAAAATACATATTTAGGCAGAATTTTGCAAATATCTATTTTTCATTTTTCAGGTCAGGTCAAGGCTCCAAAAGCCCAAAGGCGATATAAGGGTGGCGGCTCACAGTTTTTGTTTGCTACATGGATCATTTTAGTTCAGCTGGGTGTCTTTGCTTTGTTATATTTCTTTAAGAGTTCAAAATGTGTTAATTACATAAATAAAATCTAATTTCTCTGTAGCGCTTCATGGATTTCATAAGCAACACACCTTAGTTGCTCTGTGGATTGTTCTAAAAAGCAGTTTAAAACTTTTCTGTTCAAACAAGCTTTTTGTTGATCTACGTATTTTATATTCTTTACATTATTTACATTTGATCTTTTACACTTATTTACATTAAGTAATGTGTATAATGTCTATTGATTGTATTGTTTATTTTAATATTTGTGTACAGCGCTTTATGACTGCCTGTCTGTGAAAAGCGCTTAATAAATAAACTTTACTTACTTACTTACTTCAGTTGTTCACACAAAGCATAAAGGTAAAAAACAATATATACAGTGTTATCTTCATTTTAGATGTCAAAAAGTATTTGCGGCACCCAGTGTTTTCTTTTGTGTGGAAACTGGGTCCAAGTGGCTCTTTGGATGTTAAAGGTTGCAGACCCCTGGTCTAATGAGTTCATTTGGTCAGCTGAGGACTGCATCCTGCTTTTGCTGCCTGTGCAGAGACACTGCCCTGCCCAGCTTCGACCAGCTTCATCTCTACCAGAGATTTTCGTACCTGCTGATCCTGTTTCTGCCTCCGCTGGAGGTTCGGGGGGGGGGCGTCCAGACGCCTTCTGTTCCCGCTGGGGGCTCTGGTGAACGCACCCAGCATCACGCCAAGTCAGCTGGTAGTGCAGGAGAACTCGCCCAGCATCACGCCACGTCAGCTGGGGGTTCTGGAGAAGGACACAGATGACACTTTTTTCCTTCTTTCCTTCCTTTTTGTGTCCTCTGTGCATCTGCTGCTCTTCACTCTGTTACTTTGAAGTGATTTCACTCACACTCATTATCTTACTTTGTTTTTAAAGAACTTTCAGATTTTTGACCATGAAGAAGCTCCCAGGCAGAAAGCAGAACAACGAGTTGAACATCAAGAAAAAACAAGAACAAGATGGCAACTTTAAATACTCTGAGGCTGAGCAGAGAAGGGAAAATGGGTGAAGGTGCTGCAGGAGAAACTGAAAGCAGGAGGAGGGCCTGAGGACAACTCGTGGCTCAATGAGGAGAGACAGCAGGTGGAATTAAAGAGATGAAAACAACACAGGGATGAGACAGAGATGGGGGGAACTTCTAGACAGTGAAATGATCCACAACAGACCAGAGACTACCTGTGGGTCTGAAGGTGGCCTCACACTGAAGAAGCATGAAGGAGTCTGACCTCTAATCCCCATCACGTTTTTCATTTCTGCTCTTCTTCCTCTTTAACACCAACATTTATCAGCTGACTTACTCACTTAAAGTCAGCTGGAAACGTTTCTTTGAAGAGACGCTCTCTTATGACTGATCCCATGATCACATGCATAGTCTTTTGGCTTGTGACAACTCTGAAACTAAAACGTGCGGTATCATGCTATGGTTTCATTGTTCTGTGTTGACACTTGTAGCTGTTAATGAGTAGTTGAAGTATGCTAGTCTGCTAAAGCTGTGATCTTTGAATCAACAAATCAAATAACCATGAAACATGTCAGAATAATGGAGTTTATTTTCGTTCATGTTGCAGTCATGATCAGCTGATCAGACCTGTGGTAAAAAGAATGTTTCCTCTTTCTGTTTTTCTTTGTTTTTCTGTTATTACTTCCCTCTAAAAAAACTTGGAGCTGTCAGCACAAACTGTGGCCTAGCAGTCAGTGGAAATGTCACATGAACACGAACCACAGTGAACCAGACCAGTTCTGACTTGTACATCACTCAGTTTCACTGACAGAAACACTCAGAAAGAGGTTCACATGCAGGGTGCTGTTATCTGCAGGTTTCCTCAGGGCAAAATTTCTTGTAGCTGCAGCTCACAAATTGTTAGATTTGTATTGTTTATTGCCATTTATGCTTAGAAATATTTACTCATATATGCTTAGAAGTATATAAGTAGGTGTAGATTGGTAGAGGTTTGATCCTTAATAGTCTGCAAGCTTTGGGTGCATTCCAGAGCTCTCTGACTTTCACACCCACATCCTGGGAGCATGGGAGAGGTCGTACCTTGTCTTATTGTTTTATGGTAGGATAAACGTATCTATGTCTGTTTTAGGCTAAGTGCCTTTTGTTTAGATGGACGGCTCTGGGGAGTCTTCCTGGGGTCACAGTTTGACCCCACACACACATATACACACATATATACACACACACACACACACTCAAGGTATTCCTTGTTCACATGTATACCTATAAGATGTCATATGTTAATGAACCTATGCATATTCATGTAACCACAATAAAAGAGCAGTGTTACGGGGGAGCGGACGAGAGCAACTGGGGTCAAGCGAAGGAACGGCGCCTGTCCAGTTCTCTCCCGTGCACGTGAAACATAAAGAATGTTGCCTACTCGGGTCTTGCTTGCTATGTAATTACATTGCCTTCAACGTTCCAGCGGATAGGTTCAAGCTACAAACCTATCACAAATCTTTGTTGTATAGTTTTGAAATAAATAATAATACTTATAATATATAATAATAATAATACTAATAAAAGATATCAGAACAACTACAAGGAAAAGCTTTATGGCCTGACAAGCTTTTGCTTGTTGTCCCTGGATTTCTTTTTAAACACAGATACTTGTGAACCCTTTTCCTAAGATGAGCAGATATTAGTTGTTGTTATTACAGTATTCTTTGTTGCTTTCATGGCCCTCTTAAAATGTTACCATTATTTAATAGCCTCTACTATTATATAATTTATTAAGCCTCAATAACATTTAAACAGGTCAGTGAGTGCAACATTTTTTGTATGAAGCTGTCTTTTTTTTCTTTTTAACATTAACATGAGTTTGAGGAGATCTTTGAGTAGGTTTTATTACAGTGTGTTGAGTCTGTGCTTCCACAGGCTAGTTTAGAGACTTATTCTCGTTAACAAAAGAAACAAGATAGAACATCTTCAACCGGTCTTTCACTCGCTAACGAGGAAAGGCTTGGTCTGAACCAGCTCTTGGAGCTCAGCGCTCCTCACCTGTCTCCAGCCCAACTCCTTCAAAGAGCAGCCCTCCTCGTAGCCTTTTATTCCCATGACAGTTACAGTTTACACAACACAACACAAGCACCTCCCACCGTAAAACCCCCCAATGGTTCTAAAAGACAAGGCACTATGTGTGTGTGTGTGTGTGTGTGTGTGTGTGTCTGTGTGTGTGTGTGTGTGTGCATGCATGTGAGGATGTGTGTGTGTGTGTCATGGGGGTGTGTTTGTGTGACCTCCTGCTCACCAACAGGTTCATAAAAGCAGGAAGCTTACAACACAAGAAACAGATCTTTCAGATCGGATGTGCCTAATAAACCCACGCCAGCTGCCCCCAGCACCAAATTGGCTGGAGAGGTGGTCAGAGACAAAGGAATGTCTTTGATCCTACTGCTTGAACTAAGACTTTACAAATTTAAGAAACACAATGAAAACATTTAATGATGTAACGCCAACACAGTGTGCAGCCTGCCTGGAGCTCAGACACAAGCATTTCACTATACGTTGTACTGTGGATGTGACAAAATTTGAATTTCCATTTAAATAAATCCAGTCTGCTGTGTGGGAAACAATCAGCTGCAGTTTGTTCATTTTCTGCAGATGGAGGTCGTGTCAGATAACATCAGTCCATCTCATCCTTCTACAGCTCAGAATACATCAAAGTCCTCCTGGAATACGTGCTCTTAATGTGAAAATCTGCCTCCTTCTCCATCAGAGGTGGTGTCCTGACTCCTTCCAGGTAACAGCTCACCTGTCTGTCAGTGCAGCAGGTTTGGACTTGTTGGTATGAAGCTTAAGTTCAGTGAGGAGCTCAGACTTGTGAGAACAAGAGGACTCATTTGTAGAACCTCTATCAGACACTTTAAAGGTTTTTCGTGAAATCATTCAGGACCCAAACTGAGCCCACAAAGCCTTTGATTTATTATTTATTGCTGCAGTCAGTGGAACATTTATAGAATAATGATGAATTTCATGGAAACAAGTTTGAACTGAATAACTGAAGAGCAGTTATTCACTGTAGTGAGACAGAAAGTCAAAGTTTCCAGTTGAAACAAGTAGAAGAAGAAACATGGAGCTGAAGTGTAACATGGGTTTGTCATGTCTTCCTGCTCTGCAGCAAACTGTTCACTTCAGATTTGATTAAGGACACAGATCAGCTAAAAACAACTTCCACTATCACTGAGTGTTTCTTTGATATGCAGTCAAACCAGTTTAAAGTTTAAAGTGTCACTACAATTGAAACATAATTTAATGCTGTGCTCAGTAACAGGACAGGAAGCCTCCAACAAACATCTCTACGTGTTTCTAAAGTCCAGACTCCATTTCTGCTCTTGTTTCTCAACTTCCTCATATATGCTTCTCTGAGTGTTTGGTTCCTTATTGAAGTTTCACTTTCCTGAACTTAGTGTCAGATAATCATTTCCAGCACAAATCTGCCGCTCCATTCTCATTCTCGCTCATACAGTAACAGACTCACAGCTGGACTAACGAGGCCAACCAGAATCTGAGAATCAGCAGCAGCAGGTTTGAATTCATGTTTTCACTCAGACATTAGAGCCAGTTTGTTCTTTAAAAGTTTGGCCTGGTTCTGTAACTGAAAGTTCCACCAGGACTTTTCTTCTCTGCTTTATTTACGTTCTTCTGGTTTATTTGAATATAAACGCACTTCTGAATCTTACCCCAGTAATTTTATTTTAGAATCTTCCACCAGTGCTAACTTTGAGTTTTTTTGCTTTTGTAACACAAAAAACAAGTACAGAAACAAACAGCCTGATCAATGATTTTTCACTCATTCAGTCACTGTGTACTGTGCTTTTGTATTACTTGTACTACTGCTTACTTGTACTGCAATGAAATCCGTTCATGTTGTCTACATCTGAGGATGTTTGATTGTAATGGACTAAATGTTGCTTTTGACCACACTAACTGTTTGGTTTCGACAGGGTGGTAAAAAAAATCACTTATGATGTCATTTTATCTCTATTTGAAATTGTATTATCAGTAACAGCAATTTAATGGCGTTATCGTTTGAAAATAAGTGATGAAAAAACAGAGTGAACATCCTTGAGTGGCGCTGTCACTTGGTGTTCGCTGTCTCTGCGGTAGAGTATCACTTCCTGTTCCTGTTCCAACACACACTGGTGTTTTTGACTAGCTTATCTGCATAGCAATTTAATTAAAAATGTTTAAATACATTCTTTTTCATAGTATAATCTTCACCTGCTTCATCTGAAGCACCCTTTCTGTGTACTCACTACCTAATTTATAGCCAAAGTATTCACTCACTGTCTCTGTACTGTTTCCCTAGCTTAACTTAGCTCGTAGCCAACTCGCTAGCACGATGGCCTCTTCACTTGCCCCTCCTGCACTTTCCTGCTCATTGTGTCAGATGTTTAGTTACTCCTGGGGAAAGAGGGCGGCTGGGTGACGGTGAGGAGGAAGCATAGT
>CAKLIZ010002057.1:2578-26096 GCA_922035795.1 Oreochromis mossambicus | reverse complement strand
GCTAACCAACCGGACATAGTGGTGGTAGACAAACAGAAGAAGACGGCCGTAGTGATCGATGTAGCGGTTCCGAATGACAGCAATATCAGGAAGAAGGAACACGAGAAGCTGGAGAAATACCAAGGGCTCAGAGAAGAGCTCGAGAGGATGTGGAGGGTGAAGGTAACGGTGGTCCCCGTGGTAATCGGAGCACTAGGTGCAGTGACTCCCAAGCTAGGCGAGTGGCTCCAGCAGATCCCGGGAAGAACATCGGAGATCTCTGTCCAGAAGAGCGCAGTCTTGGGAACAGCTAAGATACTGCGCAGGACCCTCAAGCTCCCAGGCCTCTGGTAGAGGACCCGAGCTTGAAGGATAAACCGCCCGCAGGGGCGAGATGGGTGTTTTTTTTTTTATATGTATATATATATATATATATTTATATATGTATATATATATATGTATATTTATATATGTATGTTAGGTTTAATGTACGTGTTGTAGGTTGCCATATAAAAAGCTAGAATGCTTCTGTTTGCTCTCTATGTAACCCACGCATATGAGTACGTGCACGACCTCGATAAGGGGAACAAGCAGCCTTGAGAAGAACAGATTCTACCGACAACAATCTGGGAGAGCTGCACTCCCATCATATAACCACACACATTGTATAACCATGCTTGCACAATTACACTTTGTAACCAGTTATAGTAATTTCTCATAGGTAATACAGCAACAAGCTTTATGAATATTCATGTGTGTAACCAATAAAAACAACCTGCAGGGGGAAAGCAAGTTGAAGTGGGTTGGAGACAACTGCTTCCCTCTCGCGAGTGAAAACTTGAGTTCTGTGTGACCTCGTTCTTGAGTGAGTTTCTGTTTATCCAGCAGTATCAGGGGTAGAACTCTGACATTAATTGGTCCTTCGAGCCGGATTCGGGATCTTGGTTTGTCGGGGAGGAGAACGACGGGCCGAAGCCTGACGTCAGCCAGGACTCCCGGAGTACCTGTTGAGAGACCCGGGACGCAAGATTCATTGCTGGGCTGGCTGCATAGCGTCTGCCTTCCCCTCGACGGCCACAGATCCACGAATCCGAGGCAGGACTCACATGGGCACGACTTCACGTAAGTACAAAACGGACGGCCCTGTAAACCGTGTTCCGTATACGAAGAGTAGTGGCGTACTACTAAGTCTTTCTGGGGAAGCCGCGGTCCAGGACCGTGTGGCCCGGTGCTTGGGGCGCCGTGTGGCTGACAATGAAAAAAGTGAAATAGAAGTGCACTGCTGTGTGTGTGTGCGTGAGTGAGTAAGTGCGGAGCAGACAAAAATTGTTGGTGAAAAACTGAGTCAAACCGAATAATACATACCAAAGCAGAGATCACAGAAACCGGATTGTATTATCAGCCGACAAAAGTTTAAAAAGGGTTGGAAACAGACCCGATTGAATTGAATAAATATAAATACAAGAGGAATAAAGTAAAATAAACAAAAGGCTAAATTAAACTAGAGCGTAACTGTAATGTATTCAAACTGATAAAAGCAAGGATAACAACCTGTAAACTGGTATTAACAATGAAACATAGTTGGGATGAAGACCATGCCCAGAATGAATAGAATGAAAGAAAATACATAACTCACACAAACACATATTAAATGAAATAGAGAGATGCATAAAGTATATTAAGGTTGTGTCAATGTTCAGCCAAGGAAAGTGTGTGAAAAGGTAAATGTCTCCAGCTTGGGAAAGGATGAAACTGCAGATCACCCGCAGCCCTTGGTGGATACAAAATAAAATACAAATAAAATATTGTAATATACTATTGCTGTTATATAAAAAGATAATAGCATTAATAATGAAATAATATTAATATGAAGAGGCACCTCAGTCAGTTGTGATGTGAGGTGGATAATTGTTAAAAGTAGTCTGCATCAAGCTTAAGGTTTGCTCAAATTCAGTATAATGACAAATGAGATGAAGAAAACAAAGAAAATATCTAAACTAATCAAGTGCATAGAGGCACTTGACCTGCTTGAAAACCTGTCATCCTAGATGAGACATTGCTGAAATATAGAGCACACCTATACTAACAACTAATAAGCTAAACCCTGTATACAACAGCTAAAGCTACAAGATTAATAAGCTGAATTAAATATGTGATCACTTCTAAGCTGGTGAGCAAGTTACACATTTTCAGAGCAGGAGCTACATAAGAACACATCAGAGGGAAGGAAACAGAGCTATTATAGCTCAAACATGCAGCTGTCTGTGGGCTCAGTTTTTTTTCCCCTCACACTTCTGATTTGTTTTTGGCAGCAGCCTTTTTGCATCCTGACTCATGTGTGTAAAGCGTTCATGCCGTCAGCAACTTGTTTTTTGTTTTTTTGTTTTGTTGGGTTGAAAAATAAATACATTTGTGATTACACTTGTGGATCACAGTGACACATAATGATTAGGCATATGATTTACTAATGCAGATGAAGTTTATTCTAAAGTTCAAGGAGAACAAAGAAGAACAGCATCTTCAGTTGTGTCTTGGCTGTTGTTCTCTGTGTAGTGTGCTGAGTTTTTTGACATGTTGCTTGAGTGAGGAGTACTGTTACTTCTGAAGTGGCTCTCTTCATGCGACCTTGATGATGATAAGTTCAGAGCCAGCTGAGAGCTGGGTTGTCTGCTTTGTTTTAGGTGATAAGGCAGAAAAGTTGAAATTTAGTTTCTTGTCTTGAAAAAAAAAAGGGGTTTGTGTTTCTCAGCCAAGAACAACTACAATCTCATTTTCAGTTTTTGAGAAAGGAGAATTTAAAAAATAAATAAAACAAACAAAGAGAGGAGATGTGTTGTTTAAGTGGTGATGAAAATAATATTAAATAAGTGTCTTAGTGTGTCCGCTGCAGGTGGCTGCGGACCTGGATCAACCCCCTCCACGAGCACAGCGGCCGGAGCAAAATGTTGTTAACATAATTGGAACCACACCCAGCCCATGTTCTGGCTGAATATTTCACACTTCACCTCCATGTACATCTTAACATCTCATCTTGAAGAACACGCTTTGACGACACTCAATCTCTCCCTGAAGACAAAATCCAGCTTCAGCACAACGGCGTCAACTTAAAAGAGTCAACACCAGGTGAACAGACAGCACCACTGCAGCATGCCATCGTGAATGGAAGCATGCGCTCCCAATCACAAGCTGGGAGGTTCACCAGCTACATCACTGTGTGTGAATGGACTTAAGAAGACTATCTGAGTTTCACATTTGCCATACTGGGAGTTGAAATGGCAAAGGAAGAGACTGAAAAGAGAGAAAGAAAAAAAAAAGGCAAAGCTGAAGAAGAATGGCCCACTGGGCCCCTGACACGCCACAACTGTGAGCTGCTGCAGATGTGGGAGAGAGACAAAAGCTGTGAGAAGTGGGGAGAAGAGAGCATGGAGGAAAAATGAAGTCTGTTGTTGTTAATGTGAGAGCACATGAAAATTGAATTCAAAATTCAGGCCGACTGACTCGTGGAGGTTGAGAAGTGTCCGGAACATCGCAGCAAAAGGTAAAGTCATATATACACATACACAAGCAGAGAGACGGGAGAGAAAGGCAGCTTTTAAGGAAATGCCTTTTTGGGTGAGAGAGGCCCACAGGCCCTGCATGCAAGCGTACTAACACACATACATGTAATGAAGAACAGCTTACACTATACATGCGTCTATATCTCTCATTGGTGTTAAAGCAGGGAAAACTTAACAGTTTTTGTTATCAAATGCTGAATTTATCCACTGCTGACATTTAACTCTCCAGCTTGCAGCACAATAGGTGAAACGTCTGAACGAAAAAATAAAGACAGAGAGAGAGTCTGGTATGACCAAGCAGTAATCAGACAATAAATTTAGTTGGTAATACAGTGAATTGTGAGATGCTTTCTGCTTGATTGGTGCAGCACAAGTAATTTACTGTATGAAGGAAATACTCTTTTGTGATAATATTTTGAATGTGCATTTCTGTTGTCCTGTCAACTTAGCGCGTTATGAGCTGATATGCAAATTAGTTGATTGTTACTAGATTTGGAAAGATGACTGGATTATAAAATAAGTGCAGAGGGTTGAAATTAGTTTCTTATTTCTAGTGTGTGGAGGAAGGTTTTATCATGGCACACATCTGTTTACATGGGAGGAAACTCCGTATGTGATACGACATTAGGGTTATGTTGCGTGGCGTGAGGTGAGTGGCTGATGGATGAATGTTTTGGGATTAATCTAGCTGATGATTTTTCTTTTGTTGCCAATTAGGTTTGGTATGATTTACCCTCCTGAGATAAGGAGCATGTGTCATGACTTAACTACGCCTTTTTATTCCTTATTTTGTTACTTTCACAGTGCACTGAAAGTTTTGTTTGATAATCTCTGTCATTTGAGCAGATATGCACGATTAGAACGGAAAGCGCTATACGACACATTGTCGGGAAAATGGTTGCAAGTGAGCTTTTCGAAATTAAAATGGGTTCTGGAGAAGGCCACTTATTTGGGACGCCATCAGAGAAGGAGTCCTGGTCTAAAAGGATTCAGCGAGGTAATCCGATCTAAATTCTTCTTTTTCTTTTTGAAATGGCGTCATATTACTGACAGTGAGAAGCTTAATGCGACAACAGATTCTACTGCCAGCAATGACTACACAATAAAAAAAATGGGGACCTGACTGGACTGACAGGAGTTGACTGAGTTGCCTGACTTAACACCAACATGCAAGATTCCACTTCCACTCAGATATGACAAAGGGGTGGATATATGAATGTGTGTTTCTCTGTTTTTGCAGGAGCAGGAGGATGACAGAGTCCAGAGGGGGAGACCAGAAGGTCACATGAGAATGTGGGCCCTACAGATCTAACCTTTAACTGCAATTTTTGTGTGAAGGAAACAGTGTTTACAGGCTATGTGTTGGTGATGCAATTAAACTATGCTGTTGGGAAAATGTTGAATATGACTGTGAGCATGTGTATTCAATGTGAAACACATACTGTGTTAAAATCGGTATCACTCCTTTCACAGAAACGGAGGATTGACCACATGATTTACAGCGGCACCTCTGGAATCTATTGATCCAGGCCTGACCTCCACGACGCTCCAAGGCTAATGTGTTGTTTTTCTCTAAGAGTGCTTGTGAAGGATTCAGTACGGACAGACAAGTGACGTTAGAGCACATGTGCAGTGATTAAAGGACATTTTTAATGTTGGGCTCATTATCTGACTACTATTGAGCTCATAGTGATGAAATGAGTAAGTGAAATTATTTAAGGAAAGTCACTGATTACAGTAATTTGGAATAAACGCATGGGATGATCCATGATTTGGGTCACATTATAGGAATAGTAGTGGGTTGAATGATTTGGCAAAAAAAAAGGAAAAAAGAAAAGAAAGAGAAACTGCATATAACACTCGTCTTTGTAGTGCTGAATACTTTATTACTCTTATGATCTACAGTTGTTTGCAATTGTGAAGTTTCATTTAGCTTACAGATTTGTCTTCTAGGATACAGGCTCCAAGCGGAGCTGGGAGTTGAACAACTTTAATGTGAAAATCACTGGCTAATGTTTTTCTTATGACAGGGTTACATGCTTGGAGTACAGCTGCTCCGAGGGACAAGCCCTGGGAATCTTTAAGAGGGAATGTGCAACTTTCTTGTGTATGTCTAATTGTGTGAAGCTGACACATGGCAAGGGCCATGTAGCAAAAGAGGGTTTTCTGGGGAGGTGTCATTGTTTAAATTACAGGTGGAATGAGGTGAAGTGATGGCAGAAGAGACTGAGATGCAGATGCAGACTGAGGCTATGACAGAGGCAACAAGAGGATCAGTGAGGAGTGGAGACTGCCTCCAGCTGACGACCCGCAGAGAGCTGTACCACTGGGCTTCCTAGAGAGCATCGACAGGAGATGGTGGACAACAAAATGGGCATCTGAAGGATAAGGGGAGCGTGCCAAGCTCCAATTGACAGCGCAGAGGAAGTTCAGGGATGGTATCATGATTCCATAAACAACACAGAAACCAGAAGCTATGGCGGTGACGGGAAATGATTGACGGCAATTTCCTAAGGATTATCACCTAATGCTTTTTCACTGTGCCATGCTGAGGTTGACAGTCTACAGAGAGTCTCCCTTTGTGTCATTGTTGTTGCCATTTGCATCATTAACACTTCTACAAGACTGCTACTGAAATTATCTATATATATATATATATATATATATAGATATATATATGTACATGTATATGTATATATATGTGTGTGTGTGTGTGTGTGTGTGTGTGTGTGTGTATTATTTCTACAGCATATTCAAGTCATTGCTGCAGTTCTGCTTTTTTGATTAAAATGTGAGTACAAGAACAAATGAATTATTTTCCCGCTATGCCACCGTGTTTTGTATTTGTGTAATTGTTGCTAAGTTGTGTTTGCACATTAGCTGGTTTTGTGTGTGTTAGGTTGAAATTGTTAAATGTTGTCATTATTATACTTAGATTTGTAAGCCTTGCCTTAAATTGTATGATCAAGACATTCTTCCGTTTTTATCCTCCTCCCCAGCCTGTTGAATGATGGGGAAGGCAATTAGCTATAGTTTTTAACTGCAGACATTGCAAGTAAGGTTCTGGGTGTCCTTATGTAGTGAGGATGTTTTACTTCTTGCCATTTATGTCCTCAACTGTGTTTGTGTATTGTAAATCGTTAGAGGAAGCTAAGTCATATACAGTGGTGAGGGGAGATAATCACCAGGGAATCACGAACACAGAAAGACACTCACTCACGTGCACATACATACACACACACACACTCAGTGCCTTAGTTTTATGATGCACCATAGGGGGTTTTACAATGGGTGTTTGTGTAAACTGTGTGTCACAGAATAAAAGGCTGCAGGGGAGGCTGGTTCGTTGGAGTGGTCTGAGACCGACGGCAGAGGTGCTGCTCTGAGATGCTCCCCTTGCTAGCAAGTGAAAAATCGGTTAAAGTGTTCTGTCTTACTTTGTTCACGGGAATAAGTCTGAACTAGCGGCCCTGCTGCTGCGCAGACCCAACAGTGTGGTTTTTGACAGTAGTGCTTGATTTTGAGTAAAGCTAAAATAATTTTGGGTCAAATGTTTGGTTTTGCAAGAGAAGTCGAAGGTTTCGTGAATGTAGCTTGAATTTTACAGTTTGTGTTTAGTGTTTTGAGACAAAGAGATGAGATTTTAGGAAATGTGTTTTAGCAAATCAGAAAAACTGTAGATACTCTAATAAGCATGAGTGGAAGATTGCTGCCACACCACCTCCTCAGCCTGTGCTTCAATGATTCTGATAGTTAGTATGACTCAGAGGTGTTGATTCATTTAAACTAACATAATCGTCCTGTTGTAACCAAGTTTCTATAAGGTAGAGTAAATCAGCTATTACAGTTTTTCCCAATTGTTTACACACAATTGTACTTCAGACACAATGACTACAACATGTAACTGATGCACCAACCCCCTGAAGCAATTCTGCTAAACTACAAGCACAATTCCTGCTTTACACTCAAATTGCAGTTTTAAAACACACTTTTTTTCAAAACACTATAATTTTCTGCATTTGGCACAAAATCTCTTGTTTGCACAAGAAACACACTGTCATTCAACATTGTAAACTCGGTTGCCCTACTTTGCATACTAACTCATCACACGCGTAAACCCCTTTTCGCACATAATTGCAATTAAAAAATCGGAGCTTTATAAAAGGGCAACAGGTGTGCTCTTCTGTTTTGGAGCAATGCATGCCAACATCGGAAACAGAGTCAGAGCCAGAGCCAGAGAAGTGAGAGTAAGAGCAGGAGGACGCAGAGGACGAGGACAATGAAGACCAAGGAACATAATCTCCGATGAGATCAAAGCAATTTTGTTTGACCATGTGGTCAACCATGGTCTAACAATGAGGGAGGACGTCTTCTGTCTCCTGAACAGGAAAAAGAAATCATAAACATGGTTCTAGAAATAACGCCAAAACATTTAAGCAAATACAAAGGAAAATAATAGAAGACAACAACATATCTCAAAATATTGATAGGGTCAGCTTATCAACACTGGACTGTGTCTTGCACAGAAATAATCTGAGGATAAACCAGCTCTACAGGGTGCCATTTGAATACAATTCAGAAAGAGTCAAAGAATTGCAATACAACTATGTGCAAGTAAGTCCCATACAATCCCACAATTGATGCATACTCTCAACATTATATAAATTACAGTACTGTACAGTAATCATACTCTGATTATGCTCCACAATAGTGACCACTCCAAGTCTGCATTACGTATCATGTGTGTTTCAGAGTCTGTAACTGGTTCATTGTCCACTCAAGCTTTTTAGTTGATATTCTCCATTCTCCATTCCTCAATCCCATTAAGGAATCTTTTTCATGCCTGGAGATGGAAAGTGTATGACCGAAATCCACACACACGTATACCCCTTCTCTAAGCTATGAAAGATGCATGCGGAGATATAGCAGTTGATGCCATTCATGGCTGGATTCACCATGCTAGGCGATATTTGCCCTGCTGATCGGCCAGGAAAAATATTGCTTGTGATGTGGATGAGGTGCTGTGGCCAGATAGAAACAGAAGAAAGGATGCAGCATAATTTTTTGTTTGTTTGTTTGTTTTGTTTTGACTGTATTCAGTAAATTCGTCTCTTGTTTGTATATCTAGACCATGGTATGTGGAACTTTGTGTTGGTTGGGATGAACAATGTATACAATGTTTTTGTGGAAAAACACAGTAGAATATATTTGGTACCACGTATTTGTGTGTTTTGTATACAAATATTCTGAAATCTTTTAAAATGCACTTATGTAGGCCTGTATACTGCCTTCAGTAAGTGTAACACTGAACATAAAAAGGCTTACAGTAAGTCATTATGATGACTGGAGAAGAAGTGGTCATAGTGTTTTACATTAAGCACATCAGTGTTCAAATGGTTCTTATAAATTTCTATTCATGTGATGTTTGTGTGTGTCATTTGAAAACAAAATACCATTTTGAGAAGAAATTACATTGTTTTGAATGTAGAGTTTCATTTTGCAGGAGAATTGAAGGGTTTTGCCCATTTTGTGTGGTTTTTTTGATTAGTGTGTAGAGTTCTGACAATATGAGGCATGATTTCAGGAAATTGGGAAAAACTATAACTCATGTAGTAACAGGAAGTTAGAAGAGATAGTCCCCCAAAAGTTGATTCTGTTCATCTGGATGTAGCGTTTTCAGTGGGAGAAACATTTCATCACTCAAGTGACTTCTTCAGTCTTAGCTGACTGCAGGTTTCCCCAGTCTTATAAACAGTACATTTTCATGATTGAAACTGAAAGATTCAAGATTCAAAGCGTTTATTGTCATGTGTGCAATCTAGTTTGCCAGAGAGGGTAGCAGGGTCCTGATGATCTTCCACTCAGTTGTTATCACTCTCTGCAGGTGTTTGTGGCCCATAACAGTAGTGCTGCCATATCATGCAGTGATGCAGCTGGTCAGTCTGCTCTTCACAGTGCAGCTGTAGAACCTGCTGAGGATCTTGGCCGACATACCAAATTTCCTCAGCCTCCTCAGGAAATACAGCCGCTGCTGAACCTTCTTGACTAGCTGTGTGGTGTTCAGTGTCCATGTGAGGTCCTCAGTGATGTAGACACCTAGATATCTAAAGCTGCTCACCCTCTCCACTTCACTCTCCCGGATAAACAGCAGCTGGTGAGGCCTCCTCTTCTTCCTCGTGTCCACTATGATCTCTTTTGTCTTGAGGTTAAAAATATTTAACCAACTCAAAAAACTACAGGCAGATGTTGTCCTTTTACAAGAGACCCACAGACCTCTTAGAGCACATGTGTCAAACTCAAGGCCCGCGGGCCACATCCGGCCCGGTGTACATTTATATCCGGCCCGCGAGGTCATTTTATATAGACTTTTTATTACTGTTATGCATGGCCCGGCGATATGAGGCGCTAATAACACACAAACAACAGATCCCATAATGCAGCGCTGCAGCCTCCTTGCCGAACGCTAGGTTAGCTGGGAACATTCCTGTCAATCAAGTCAAACTTCTGTTATTGCGAAGCTAGCCCCTCACAATGGCAAAGAGAAAACTTGATTCTGAAAACAGAGATTTCAGCACCAGTGGGAGACTGAATATATGTTTACAGACATTGCTGGTAAACAGTTTACCAGCAGTTTACATTGCTGGTAAACTGGTAAATCACAAAGTGAAGCTGTTGTGAAAGCAAATTTTATTGTAGCAGAGGAGACAGCCAAATCACCCCGGCACGCTGAAGAGATGAAGGTGTGTGACGTCTTGTGTCCAGACAAAACGCAGATTTTGGCAAATGTGAGCCTGAGGAGAAATACGATTGCTGATCGGGTTTGTGAGATGGCCACTGATTTAAGAACACAGTTGTGTGAAAGAAGCAAAAACTTTATTGCATACTCTCTTGCTGTGGATGAAAGTACAGACATTGATGGAAACGGACATGAAACTGCCCTGGGACAAACTTGTTGGACTTACAACAGATGGCGCGCCGGTGTTGTGTGGTGAAAAAAGCGGACTAGTCGGCAGGATGAGATTAAAGATGCGCAGGAGGAGAAATGTACCGGTGACTTATCAGCATATCACTCACTGATCATACACCAGGAAAGGCTGTGTGGTAAAATGCAAAAAATCGAGCATGTAATCAGTGGTGGTCCTAGCCTGTTTGGCGCCCTTGGCGAACACTCCCTCTGCCCGCCCCCCACACACACATAAAACATATTAAGGATTGTACATTAACATAAAACTGTTGTCAGAACCATACTGAATTTCACCAGAGAAACACACACACACATATGAAGAGAGAGAGAGTATGCATAGGATCACCACAACATAACCTAATAAACCTACACCTTAGTTCACAGATTCACTTTGTCTAAGGTTTATTTCTGGGATTTCGCACAACCCAGGATTCAAATCATGAATACATAATGAGCCTGGATTTACAACATTATGAATGAAATGTGCTCTATTTGGAAGCAGCCCCCCTCCCCTGTCGACAGATTGTGTGTGAGACTTTAAATC
Source organism: Oreochromis mossambicus (assembly GCA_922035795.1). NCBI lineage: Eukaryota > Metazoa > Chordata > Actinopteri > Cichliformes > Cichlidae > Oreochromis > Oreochromis mossambicus. The sequence continues at coordinate 15,052 of CAKLIZ010002057.1, read as the reverse complement.
ATCAAACTGTAAATTATAAGTTTTAAATTGTTATTGATCCCTTTACCCCGAGTCCTAAAGTGTATATTTATTTTCTTACTCTTCTCATATTCATTGTTCGTTTACTTGCACTGCTGTAACTGGAGCCTCGTCGTCTCGTCTCTCTATATACTGGACTGTATGTAGCGGAGATGACAATAAAGTTTACTTTGACTTCAGCAGCGAGCAGGTGCACCGAGGGCTCTCGTGCTCACTTTTCGCGTATAGAATTTCGAAAAAACATCGGTGCAGATTATAAGTCTGTATCATGATGTCTGGTGTTTTCGTGTTTGTTGGTTTGTTTTTATTTTGTTTTATTTTGCGAGTTGGTTATTAGCTGCTCCAGCCAGCCAGAGAATCCCCCGCCGCCGCGCCCTCTCCTCCCTGTGCCGCAAGCAGCAGGCGCACCTCGCAAACGGAGGGCGCCCTTGCTCTCAGCAAATGGGCGATAGAAAACCGATCGTGCCTATGCCATTCCCAATATGCACTGGCTGATGTCGGGGCAGCATGAGTACGGGCAACTTTTTTTGGAGATGCCCGTGATGCCGCCCCCCACCACAATGCCACCCCGGGCAACCGCCCGTGTCGCCCGTATCAAAAACCGCTACTGCATGTAATGATCACCGTAACGCAAACCGTAAATTTTATCTGAGCTAAAAGTTTAAATCACCATCAATTTCAGTCTTTTATGTGGGAAATAGATTCAGAGTTTGCCGACATTCCTTATCATACAGAGGTGGCTGAGTTGGGGAAAAGTTCTCAATAAAGTTTTTGAGCTCAGCAAGTAAATCTGTCAGTTAATGGCCATGGCATGTATGATGCGGTGAAGGCATTTCAAGTGAAGTTGTCACAATTGCACCAGTGCAACTTGCCTCACTTTCCCTGGTGCAGTAATGTTGAACCAAGTCGGCGCACTTTGCTGATAAACTGAGCGCACTGAGTTCACACGGCGCTTTGGTGACTCTGAAGTAGGGATGGGTACCGGTGTCCGGTGCCATGATGGCACCGGTTCTGACATACACGGTAGTAACCAGACCGAAAAGCAGCGCACATTTTGGTGCTTTATTTCGGTGCTTTTTTTTCCTGAGCCAATTCTAGCCAATCATTTTACGTTTCCGAGGATAGTAGGCGGGGCCAGGTATGTATGTTCTTTTAGAGCAGAGCTACAGATTAAAAATGCCCAAGGCGAAGCGATCAAAAGTCTGGCTGTACTTCACAGCAAAAGATGCAAACTCAGCAGCCTGCAACAAGTGCTTTAAGCTGATACTGTGATACTGTCAAAGGAGGTAACACCTCAAATCTGATGAAACACCTGGCGACGCATAGTGTATTTTTTTAAAGCCGAGAAATGCGCCGTGTTTGATAGCTTGCTGCGAGACCTCACACCGTGCACATCTACTGCGGGTGTGGTGCCTGTTATCGGACCCGGAGTTAGCAACATCCCCCAAAAACCTGAAGAGTAGAGTCCTGGCCCCTAGCCCTGCCAGTGTAGCAGAAATGATGAGGATGATGATGGCAGCAGCAGCCGTTCTCCTCTGCGTGAGTAGCTTAATGTTGTTCGTGTGTAATTTACGTTGAGTACGCTAACCACATTATTACATTAATGCATGTAAGGTGAACTAGCAAACACCGTCGTAGTTACATGCGGCTGTCTTCTTGTTTGATGGCAGATACTCCCTTCACCCTGGACAAAAAGGCTAAAATGACCAAAGAAAAAGTGGAAAACAGTTAAACATGAGAGGTTTTTGGACAAAGTTTGTGTTTTTTCCATTGTTTAAGCACTGCTTTCAGCCAAGAGTGATACCATATATGCCCTATAGCTGCAGAAAAGGCTAACATTGTTATATTTTTACAAAAAAAACAGCTGAACATGAGAGGTTTTTGGACAAAGTTTGTGTTCTCCATTCTTTAAGCACCGGTTTGAGCACCGTTTAAGCACCGGCACCGTTTCAAAAGTACCGGTTTGGCACCGGTATCGGATAAAACCTAAACGATACCCATCCCTACTCTGAAGCACAAAAAGAGAATTTCGAGCTGCTTCGCAACCCATTTACGTGGAAACTGCACCTGTGCAGATTCAGATGGAGCTCCACTGTAATAGTACACTCAAGGGAAACTACGACACTGAATGGCCCGCAGAGTTTATTAGTTGCATTCCTGAAGCAATGCCCCAGCTCCGTCTACATGCGGCTCGAACCTTGTATATGCTTTCATTTATTTTTTCTGGGGTTTTTGGCAGCATGTTCATATTTCTAACTTGCATAATTTTGACAGGATATAGCTTTATGAAGAGCAAAATTTTTAAAGTTTATTTTTTTAAGTTTATTTTTTTCTGGAATAACATTCCTGTCTGTTTTTATTCATATTTATGTTTAAAAAAATGTTTATCTTGACCTAAAGTGTGCCTTGAGTTTTGGCCCCCTGTGCAATTGAGTTTGACACCCCTGTCTTAGAGGTTTAAAAGAACTTAAAACACCTGAGTTTCCTAATGTGTTCTCAGCCTGTTATAATTCTAGACAAAGGGGAGTAGCAATTTTAATACATAAAAATATTAATTTCACAGTACTTGATACAGTTATAGATCCAGAGGGCAGATTCTTAATCATTAAACTATCTGTACTTGATAAAAAGCTATGTATTGTAAGTGTATATGGTCCAAATGTTGATGACCCCTCATTCTTTCACGGTTTTTTCAGTGCACTCTCTGAACACTTAGATGGCACACTTGTTCTTGGAGGCGACCTCAACCTTGGACTAAATGAAGAAATGGATAGGCTCAATACAGCAGAAACTCAGCGTAATTGGCAGTCCACAAATATAATCAAACAATATATGAGCGACTTTGGTCTTTGCGATGCATGGCGCTCCCTCCACCCCAACAGTAAGGAATATACTTTTTTCTCACATGTTCATCACTCCTACTCTCGTCTGGATTATTTTTTGGTCAGCAGCTCACTGCTGAGTGACATTTCAGACACTGAGATTCACCCTATAGCTGTCAGCGATCATGCTTCTGTATCTTTAACACTAATACAGAAGAAGAACATTAAGCAAAGTAAAAACTGGAGATTTAATACATCACTGCTTAAAGATGAAGACTTTATTAAATATTTAAAAAAAGAATGGACTTCATATTTAGACTTTAATGACACTCCCGGAACATCAGCTTCTGTTTTATGGGAAGCAGGGAAAGCTGTGATGAGAGGTAAAATAATTTCTTTCTCATCACATAAAAAGAAAGAAGAAAACCAAAATATTCAGGAATTAGAAAAAACCATCAAATCACTAGAAGAAGCCTACGCGTCCCACCAAGATCAGGAAACATTGAACAAAATACGCAAAACAAAACTAGAATTAAATGAGATAATTGATAAAAAAACAAAATTCTTAGTACAAAGACTACGCTTACAAAATTATGAACATGGTAATAAATCTAGTCAATTTCTAGCAAACCAGCTAAAAATAAATAAATAAAAAACAACTATATGTGCTGTTCAAGATTCATCTGGGAACACAAAAGAAAGAAATAAACAACATTTTCAGGGATTTCTATAAAACGTTGTATTCACCACAAATAAACCCATCTAAAAAGGAAATTGATCAGTTTTTAGACAACATAACTCTCCCAAAATTATTAGACACTCAAGCAATGGCACTGGATTCGCCACTGACATCAGGTGAACTGAAGCCCTGATAAGTATGCCCAATAATAAGGCTCCAGGTCCAGACGGCTTTCCTGCAGAATTCTACAAAGAATTCTGGACGATTCTGGCACCAGTTTTTTACAGAACATTGTTGGAAATCAAAGAAAAGGGCAGACTTCCATCAAATATGAATTCTGCAAACATTAATCTCCTGCTAAAACCAGGCAAAAACCCTGTATATCCCTCAAGCTATCGTCCAATATCCCTTATAAATGTAGACCTTAAAATAATCTGCAAAGCTCTCTCAAAGAGATTAGAGAAAATAACCCCCCTCTTAATTCATCCTGACCAAACTGGTTTCATAAAAGGTAGGCACTCATCAACTAACACACGTAGATTACTTAATTTGATAGACTACTCATACAGTAAAAACCTTGAAACTACAATATTTTCTTTAGATGCAGAAAAAGCGTTTGACAGAGTTAACTGGAAATTTCTATTTGCAACTTTACACAAATTTGGTTTTGGAACCTCTTTCATAAACTGGTTAAAAATATTATATAATTCCCCAACAGCTTGTGTCAAAACAAATGACCAAACATCCTCCAGCTTCTGTCTCCTGAGGGGCACCAGGCAGGGATGCCCACTCTCCCCTTCACTGTTTGCAGTTTTTATTGAACAACTAGCAGCAGCAATTAGACAGAATTCAGTAATTAAGGGCATAAAATGCAAGAACGTGGGACATAAAATCAGCCTTTATGCGGATGATGTGTTACTCTTTCTCCAAAACTCACAAACCAATCTCTCTGGGGTGATTGAACTGATAAACTGTTTTGCAAGAATATCAGATTACTCAATTAACTGGTCAAAATCTACAGTCCTTCCGATTAATTGCTCCTTCCATAATTCTTCTCCTACACCACTGCAATCGGGAAATATAAAATATTTAGGTATTAATGTTTCTCCCAAGCTTGCTGATCTAACTAAATTAAACCATATCCCACTTTTAAAGAAAGTAGAAGGTGATCTGGCTAGATGGAAATGTCTACCCATATCACTCATGGGAAGGGTTCCCGCTATAAAAATGATGGTCTTACCAAAAATAAATGATTTATTCTCAATGATCCCAACTAAACCGCAACAAGACTGGTTCAGATCTCTAGATTCATATATGTCCAAATTCCTTTGGAAAGATAAACCCCCACGTATAAGCTTAAAAACACTACAAAAGACCAAGGATAAAGGAGGATTAGAACTACCTAACTTTCAGCACTACTTCTTAGCCAACAGACTTCAGTTTATCTCAGGATGGCTAAAACATACCCTCTTAGATGAACCTTGGCTAGATGTAGAACAAGCACTTTGCAATAATCTAGAGCAGGGGCGATTTTAGCCCATTTTTGGGGGTGCTTCAGCACCCCCAAAATGAATCAAAGCACCCCCAAAGATTTCTTACTTTTTTGACAATATTTGCTGTTTTTGTGACACACTACCAAAAATATAAAAAGCATACAGTACTTGGTTGAGACGTAACATTTCAACAACAAAAGTATAGATACCCCCCCCCCCTCCCAAAATGGTTTGTTCCAGCTCGCCTCTCGCCTACTCTGAGACGCAGCGGAGCGGAGGTGTGAGTGCCTGGCTGAAAACAGGACATATTAGCTGCATTTAACCTTCAGTTACTCTTTATATAGTTAGGTAGGAGTCAGACCATGTTTCTTTTTAGCTGAAAAACATTACAAACAAAGAAAACCTGCAGTGTTGAAAACGTGTTTTCCGACGATGTTTGCTACCCTGCAATTCGTCCTCGTGTAGTAAAATCAGTGACATTTGACCGTCCTGTTGCTCCCATTGACATGTATACAGCCTATTTAAAATCTAAAACTTAAAATTGTCTGTAGCCCACTGTTGTTACCACTGTCCTGTTTGAAATGGAATGAGAGAAGCTGGTTATTTTGTCATATGTGCATGTGCCGATATTAAACCCAGGAGCAACATTCAGGTAAAAGTGTAAGAACAAATGATCCATCAATAAAGGATAATGTTGGATCAGTGTTTCAATATTTATATCTTTCATTAGATGTACATGTGTTTTGGTTATTTGCCTTTTGTTTGAAAGTACACTGAGAGAGGACTTCTTTTATTAGTGATCTTAATAATATTTTTTTCATATTAATGTAATTTTTTTTTCTCATCCAATTGAATACAATCTATTTGTGTATGACTGTCAGTCCAAAGAGGAAGAGAGGAAAGAGGGGAACGTGAGGAGAAAGTACAAGGTCAGGAAGAACCAGGTAAGGAAACAGACAGGGAACAGTGACAGGCAAAACGGAAACTGTTAACCTGCTTGAGAGTTGACCACTAAAAGTAATTTGCCAATCAAATCTGCAGAGCCATAGTAGTATCTGCAGTAAAGATCTTTTCATACATTGTATACATTGTACCATAGGCAAAGTTGCCTCAATTTTTATAATTTTTTTTATCAATATTTTGTGCATTTGTACATTTCAAGCACTCTATTTTTGGAGTGTATTTTTATATATCTATTGTATTATACATACATATTAAAAGTGAATCTCTGTCCAATAAATGCACTCAGTTTACTTCTTACTCACTATGATCATCATTCATCATTCTCCCCCTGTAATTAAGGTTACCATATGTATTTTTTTTTTATTCCAATCCATTCTTCTTTTGGAGCATTTTAAATAACCTTTATCAGATTTGATGGTTTTGTTACAGACTTTTAAAAAAAGTGCTTTTCTTTTCTTTCACAAATGTGGGGATTGCGTTAAAATGTACAAAACAGTGATGTCATGTTTTGTGATGAGGACCCAGGCACAGAGGGACTTGATGAATTTAAGAATCTTATGATTTAATAAAGAAATTTGCAGACTTGCACAGAGAGGGTAAAATTATGATGACTGATAACAGAGACGAAGACAACAGACGATGAGGACAGGGTGGAACAGGTTTAAATGCACCAAGGAGACAGTCAGAGAGAACTCGGTACAACTGGAGACATTTAAGGATGCAGGGACTGACAGAGACAGTGAAGAAGTCTCATCGTGACGAGTAAAGTTTATCTTGCCTGGATGGGCAGCTCTCTGGGTGCTCAGCACCCCCAAAGCTCTGATCCTAGAATCGCCCCTGATCTAGAGATTTCAGATCTACCATTTATCAGCTCAAACATCCAACGACATGAATGCTTCAAAAGCGTCAACATCAGCTCTTCTCTGACAGCATGGTGGGAGTTTCTAAAATTGACGGAGTCTTCATTAATCCCATGCAAGCGTACACCTATCTGGAACAACCCTGACATATTACAGAACAATAATATGATAAACTTTCCAGATTGGAGTGGTAAAGGAATCAAATACTTAGAACATATATTAGAAGGAACAGAATTTATTTCATTTGACAGACTAGTTACACAATATGGGATCAACAAGAAAAAGATTTTTAGAATATCAACAAATTAAATCCATAGTAAAAAAGAAATTTAAACCGGGTCAAGTTGAACTACAAACACCACCAAGTGTGGTTCAATTTCTTACTCTTAAAACCCCCAAATTACTTTCCAAAATATACAGAATGCTTTCTAAAACGGATGAATCAATATCACTTCCTATTGCAAAGGAGATTTATCAGTCACCTTAGACCAAAACTTCTGGTCTCAGATTTGCTTAAAAACCTTTCATCTAATTAGAAATCCCAGTCTTCAATTAATTCAATACAAAATACTACATAGAGTGCACTATACAGGTCATCGGATGTTCAAGATGGGCTTTACGTCTACCAACAACTGCTCACACTGCCAAACCAATTCACCGGACAATTATATCCACGCTCTTTGGTTCTGTCCACCAGTTCAGAAGTTTTGGCGCGAGATATGTGAGGACTTATCAAAGTGTCTGAAATGTAACATTCCAGCCTCCCCTTTAGTGTGCTTGTTGGGCAGTTTAGATAATGTCACTACAGAAAAGAATATAGCCCATATGGTTTTCACTGCCCTATGCATAGCCAAGAAAACAGTCCTCATGAACTGGAAAAATAAAAATAATCTTAATTCTAACCAATATAGAAATTATCTATTAGATTACATTAGTCTTGATACAGCCTCTGCCACCACATCAGATCAATTACTCTGGGCTCCTTTGATCAGCTCCATCACCTAGTGGGGGTGGGAGGTCATAGTTTGGTCCCACCTTTGCTGTTGTGATGGTGTGGGGGTAGGGACAGGCTTGGGGTGTCGGGGGGTTCCCCAGGAGCATCTTCCTTGGAGGGCTCAACCTGGGGGTGCTCCGTCTCTGGGCTGGGGCCACTTGCCCCTCCCTTCCTTCCCTCCCCATCTCCAGCTGCCTCCCTCTTCCCGCTCCACCACAATCACCCACACATGCAGGGCCTTGGGGTAGGGGTGTGTCACCAGGGTGCAGGGGAGGCAACCGCCCCTCTCTCCCCTTCTGGCTGCCTGTGCCTCAATTTTATCCCACAACTTAGACATTCACATTACTCACACTCTCATAACACATACATATAGGACCTTGGGGGGTGGGCACGCTACACGGCATCCAGAAGACCATCAGGGTGTACAACCTCACTCCTGGCGTCGTTGCCCACCTCTCAATTTTAAATACACGTAGACATTGAGGGCTATCAGGAGGGGCTATGCGCTTACCTGCTGCTCTCTGGCAGGTAGCTCCATGCCCTCCTGGGTTTTAAATGCACCTTAGAACACACATGCATCAACAATACATATGAGCGGGCAGAGGGAGGTTTGGAGTCCTCACACACCCCCGTTCTCTGTTGCCTGTTGGGGCGGGAGGGCTGGGAGCAGGAGTTGGCCGTCCGACTGGGGTCTGGAATGTGGGGCCTCCCTGCTGCTGCGGAGTCGGGGCGGTCTGCTTCTCTCTACCCCAGGGAAGAGGGTAACATTACCTGGGTCTGGGTGCAGTTTCCCCCTCCAGGGGCAAGGGTACCTAGACCTGGGGTATAGAGTACTGTGGGGATTAGAGAAATTATTTCCCTGCTATGGTTCATATTACCATGGCATTAATCACATAATCTCCAAGTAGGGATAGTGCATTTAAATGTTTAAACATATTGGCACCCAATTAAGCTTTTATTACAGGTCCACGAAGAACCACTTTAAACTGTTGAGTGAATCTATAATTTTAAAGGCTTTTGAATGTTTTTATATTCGTACACTGAAGTCTTCAGTGGGTGAGAGACTGAGTTGCAGGCTGACAGGAAACGGCGTGCTTTGCAAAAGTGAAACCGAAAGCAGAGTCTGAGTGCAAGTACTGTGAGTAGGTAGGTTATGAATCTGTAGTATTTTACTATGCATTTATATCTTTGGATTAAGCTTTTAGTAGAGGCTTTTGATTAAAACATTTATTCAGTAGATTACATATATAGTTCCAGTTAGGTTATTACAGGTAAGGATGAGCCTCTGTTCTGGTGAAAGGTCAGAAGCGCAAAGGGTGAGATGAGAGAGCATTTAAGGACGAGACACACATACACCCACATACACACACACATATTAGATAGACTCATTTATATAGGTAAGAGTTTAATTATGTTTTGCTTGCAACTGCAAAGTTGTGCCTGCATGAGTGACAGTTTGTGCAGAACGTGGGCCTGATGTTCCAGAAGATAAGCCTGGGCAGGATGGTGACAGGAAGCACCTGGGTTCGAGCCGAAGACAATGTTCTTTTTTAAACTGTGTTCAAAGTTAACTGAACGTTTGTGGTTTTGGATTGACATATGTTGTATTGAGTCTGCCTGGCAACAGGAAGACTGCCAACCCTATAAAGTCTTTGTTCTGACTATTGTAAGATAGTTCAACACTGCACAAGTGTTGGACTCCACATGTGTAATTCATTAAAATGTCGTCTAATTGCACCAGGCCGGGTCAGTGGTTATTTTGGATTCCTCCTCAATATCTGAACCTTAACAGTAAGCTTGGGGAGTGTGATTGTGTGTACAGTGTCTCTCTATGTCTGTCTCCACGTTGGGTGAGTGTTGAGTAATTGCATATGAGAGCATGAGGGTGGGAATGGATGTTTGTATCTGTGTGTGCCTGTTTGTCTGTGTCTATATGTCAGGTCGGGTATCAGACGCCACCTCTCTGGGGACATCTCAGGCCCTCCAAGGTTTGGAGGCCTATCTCCCCCCACCACTTCCCCTGCCGGTGGCTGACGCCCTCAGAGATCGGTGCATTGGTGGTTCTTTGTGTCCGGGGATGGGCGTCCAGGTACGCACCGGCCCACTCCTGGTGGCTGCTTGTCGGGGCCTGGAGCCTGGGGCTCGCTCAGGCCACTTCGGGCCCGGGGCTCGGTCACTCAGGCACAGCTGGCTGCCGGCAGAGCTCACGGGCACGTCACTGCAACCCCCCCTGGCTTCTGCTCCGCGGCTGCTGAGTGACCCCTCATCTGGGGCTCTCCTCAGCTCTTTCTGGGATAGTGACGCAGCTGCCCCTCTGTTGGTCTTCCTTGGTCTCTTGTGCTCTGAGGGCCTCTGGATGTCTGGAGCCTGGATCTCCTCCATACCTGCTTCATGCCCTGGAGGACGGGGCTGTGGCCCCCCACACCCTTAAGCAGATCATTACATGAAGGAACCTTTTAAATACAAGCGCGCTCATGCTCACAGGTGTACACACGGGTGCTCACACACACAAACTACACCCTTTTTGGCTCCTACCTCAAAGCACACTGTGCGCTGTCGATCTTACGTGCTGCACAATAATGTTTAATATTTAGTATTTACTGTTATATTCACATAGATCATCACGATGATGTATTGCTCCTTTTTTTTCTTCTGCTTGTTTTCTCTTTTTTCTTTCTCAACAGGTGATCCAGGTGATTGATATATGGATTTTTTTTTGTCTGTTTGTTTTGTTGGTTTTTGTTTTTTGCCCTTTACCACCGTTCCCCTTCCCAGCTGTTTTTCTTTCCCTCTTTCTTTCTCCCCTTTCTTTTCCCCAGTCAAGTCTGTCCCGTCTTTAGCAGGTTAAAATAAATGAAACAATAAAAGGTGAATCAAATAGACCAGGGGTCGGCAACCTTTCTGATGGCGAGTGGCATTTAAAATTTCCTCAGAAGTCAGTGTGCCATATGATTGCATTAGCAACTAGAAAAATTTGCATTTCCTGCGAAAATGCAGTGTGGATGCTTTATAGTTGAAGCTGTCTGCAAAACCTAGCTGAAAAAGCTTAAAAGTTGCAGAAATTGTAAAAAGTTTGCAGAAGCAAAGGAACTTTGCTAAAATGTAATAACTTAGCAGAACTGCAATATCTCAGAGGAAACATAATACTTGGCAGAAATACAATAGCATAGCAGAACTTAGCAGAAATATTGTAACTTACCAGAAACATGATAACTTCTCAAAAATACAAGAATTTAGGAGAAATAGTATAAGATAACAGAAAGAATATATTTAGCCAAAAATACTTAAACATTACAGAAACACTATGATTTAGAAAAATAATACAACATAGCAGAAATACTGTGATTTACCAGAGACACTGTGATGAACTATGAATATTGTAATTTTAAATTAAAACTATGTTTTAGCACAAATACTATAATTTGGCAGAAATACTATCATTTGGCAGAAATACTATGTTTCAGCACAAATACTCTGGTTTAGCACAAATATTATAACATAGCAGAATGCACTTATATAGCAGAAATGCTATATTTAGAAAGGAAAATATAGTAGAAATACTATGATTTAGCAGAAATACTGTAATCAGCACATATACTGTAACATGACAGAAATTCCTCCACTTAGTAGTAACACTATAACATAAGACAAATGTTATGATTTGGCACAAAAACCAAGATTTGGCAAAATACTATGATTTAGCAGAAATACTATGATTGAGCAGAAGTACTAAGATGTAGTAAAAGTACTTTGATTTAACAGAAATACAATTATGGAGGAGTAATAATTTAAAATGGGAGAAATATTGATACACACACACATACACAGAGCCTAAAGGGAACAGTATTTGTGCCATGGAGTGTTAACAAGAATCTGAAGTCTTAGATCGTTTTTTTCAGAAGAGATGGGGGAATCGTCAAGTGTTGGCAATTTATCATTAAAATATGAATTTTTAGAGATATATGACATGGATGACTTGTTTTCTTAGAAGCCGTGCAGGCCCTGATATGTAAATTTGAATGCCTCAGTCCTCACAGAAGATTGGCTGCCTGGGGACCTGGCAGAAATATATAGAAATACTATGATTAAGCATAAATACTACATTTAGCATAAATATTATATTAAGCACAAATCCTATAATAAGCAGAAGTACTATATTAAGCACAAATCCTATAAAAAGCAGAAATACTATATTAAGCAATATAAAAATCCTATAAAAAGCAAAAATACTGTACTATGATTTGGTAGAAAAACTATATAATTAATCAGAAATACTATATTTGGCAGAAATACTATATTTAGCACAAATCTTATAAAACAGCAGACATGATATGATTTAGCGCAATAGTAATAACTTAAACAGAAAAATTGGAAAAGCAAAATGGACATGCTAAGGATCGCTCAAATATACTTGTTAAATGAAAAAAATCCTCAAAAAAAAAAATATAACAACCACACAATCACAAATATGGACACATATGGAAACACATGCACAGAGACAGACACACACAGGATCCAATTCAGTCAACCAATCTAAATATATTGAATTTGAATCTTACAATGAGATCATCCCATAAAAAGGCTTTCTCTCTCTCTCTCTCTCTCTCTGTCACACACACACACACACACACACACACACACACAC
>CAKLIZ010002056.1:0-26112 GCA_922035795.1 Oreochromis mossambicus | reverse complement strand
AGACACACGAGTGGAACATGGTGGATACACAGACGGACCAGCCAAAACAACAAAGACAGAGGACGCGACTTAAATACACACAGGGAAACACAGGGAGATTACACACAGGTGGGGAACACAGCTGGGAATAATCAACAAGACGAGACAGAGGTAAAACGGAACACACTCACATGAGACGCAGACCTTCACAATAAAACAGGAAACGAGAACAAATCCTTAAACATAACACAAAACAAAACACTGACAACATTAAATCGTAACAGTAGTGTTACTTCAAAATAAAATGAAGTAGAAGAAAAAAGTATTCTCCTCAAAAAAAATTACTTAATTAAATTAAAAAAAATATCTGCTGGGCTAACTGCTGTGGAAAAATTCTGTTTACAGACAAACAAATCATCACACTACTTTAGTAGTATTGTTGACCTCATTTTTTATATATTGGACACTGAATTTTTATCCAGCTTTAGGTATTATTAAAGGAACTGAGCTTTTTTGAATGTAATGGAGTACAGTTACTTCTTTACAAATCTACTCAAGTAAAAGTGAAAAATATAGTGCAGTAAAACTACTCTTAGAAGTACTTTTTTCCCCCCAAAAAAGTTAATCAATTAAATGTAAATTAGTAAATGTTACTGAGAACTATCCACCTCTAAGGATGAATAAATACACTTGCATAAATAAAACAAATAACTACAAATATTCCTAAAATGAGGAAATGATCACATGAAATGGAAGGTAAAAAAATTACTTAAACATCATCAACGACATTTTTTATAAAATAATTTAATTTACACACTTCCGTGTTCATACACCTATGTAAAACATAAGTCCATTTAATCTGTTTAAAAATAAAATTTGCATACATTACCCTTTAAAACCGACACTGTGACCTCATCCAGTCCATCCATGCTGTTAGCCTACTTAGCACACTAGTTAGCTCTGTTGGCGTTAGCTTGCCTCGTGCAGTCACTGTTCGGCTGCAACGTTACACAATATAAACACACCAAAACATTTAGAACTTTCGAAAGGAGTGTAATATGTACAAAAAAATGAGCACTGTATAATACATTTTAACTTACTTCCAATGAAACACGCATGCAAAGAACTCTCGGACAGTAGTGGCAGGCACGTGTCTACATGAACTTAAGATGTCCACCAGATCATTTACGACAGTCAGAAACGAAGTTCGTCTTCAATTTGCCTGACATTTCTTTGGCCCAAAAAAATCCTAAAAAGGATGACTGATTGGTTTTTAAACCAAACAACTGTCTCTGTGCATTGCAAAATAACGTTAATTATTATAGGTTAATAAAAAATAATTTAGTTTATCCCCCACATTTACGACAATTTAGCAGGCGCGTGTAACCATGGTAACGAGTTATTTTACGGCACAAATGCAGCCCGCGCTACCGAATGAAAGATACTAGCTTCCAACATGATTTGGCGTTGCTTTATATGCTACGTGTTTGTAGCATTGAGTCTGAGACAACTTTTGAGTCACATTAATACCATGCACAGCCGCAGCCCTGACTTTCGCGTGGTGTGTGGAATTGATGGCTGTCTGAGTGAGTACAGAGTGTATAACTCCTTCTACTATCACGTTAAGCGGACACACGCGCGTCACCTTCTTGGAGTGGAACAGGATGAGGAGGAAGGATCAACCCGCCACGGTTTACCTGGAGCAGGTGAAAGGACGGACCCAATCAACCAAACTAACGCCAGTGAGGGCTCAGTCATCCCCACACTAACGGTAAGTTATTTTAACAAAAGCCGGAGAAACGAGCTGCAGAAGCTGTAACATAATGTTAGCATTTACTCTGGCTGATCCAAGTACGTCTATTAAATGTGTTGTTTTTGACAGACTCATGTTGTACTTTTATTTTAACAGTGATGAGTGTCGAACTAGTTGCTTCGCTAAATTAAGTAACTCACCTGAAACGTAAATGAGAGCTGTGGCAGAAACGCAAAGCTGCAGTCTTGTCAGACAGTGTTGTTTTTTTTCAGTCATCCGTTCGCTCCGGTGAATGCATCCAAACTTTGCAGAAAGTCCTATTAGTTTTAAAAAAAAGTTGATATTGTTGAAATACGTGTTGAAATCAGCTGGTAAAAGCCAGTCAGCTAACTGGATAGGTCACTATCATGTTTACATATAATGTGTTCAAGGTCAACTTAGACAATGACTATTAGGCAAAGCAAACCAAAATGACATGTGTTCAGAGTTACTGTCAAAAAAAATTTAAACACACAAAAAAATACTCATCTTCACATTAATAAGAGCATTAAAGTCAATATTACTTTTATTGTCAGTATTGGTTATTTTTTTAAAGGTGAAATTCCTAAATATAACATATTTCCAATTGTCAGTAACTTGTCCGACAGTAAATAACTGACATAACGAATTACTTTCATACAAACCAATCAGTAAGTTATTTTGTATATTTTTTTAATGGGTAATCAGTTATAAATAACTATTTACATTTCCGAAGTAACAGTAAGACTACTGACAACATTAACTGTTACTTTTTTTCTAAAAGAATATAATTATTTTTCTAAACATCAACAACTTTTATATAAATCTTTTCAAAGCTATCAGGCTCAGTAGGAAAAAAAATCAATAATGTTAGTCATTTAAACAAGTGGTCTTCAACCTTTTTGGCGCCACGGACCGGTTTATAGTCAGACAATATTTTCACGAACCGGCCTTTAAGGTGTCGCGGATAAATACAACAAAATAAAATGATGCAACCAAGACAAAAACGGTGGTATTTTGTAAATATAATAATAATTGCAAATTAACTGTGTAATTGTGTAACTTTACTAGCAGCGTCCTCCTGAAATGTGCCAACAACATTGAGAGTAACATCCTCCTCTGCCCCTTAATGCTCTTTTGTTGCTATGGAAACACATAAATATTTCTTTCAAAATAAGACACGCAACTACAACACGGGAAAAGACCCAGAGAAACCGAGTTAACAATTAAAACCCTGAAAACCACAAATTTCACACCCCAGCCTCAACTCTTGAAGCCCGGTACCAAACAGCTCACGGCCCGGGGGTTGGGGACCGCTGCTTTAAATAACAAATAAAAAATTTAGAAAAGTTATCCTTTGATTTTTCAATGCTTGTTGACAGAGTCTATGGCCTTACTATCTTTTGTTTTTCTTTTCTTTACCTTTTTTTCTTAGTAACTCCCGAGGTTATGTTTTTGGTGGCATTTGTCTGACTGTTAGCAAAATAACTCAAAGTTATGGACAGATTTTAAATTTTCAGGAAATGTCACAAATGGGCCAATAAACAAGTAATTCAATTTGGGGGGTGATCAGGCATGGTCAAGGAATTTAAACTGTAGTGAGTAGTGTACTGAACTCTCCATGTGCTTTGCTAGTCTTATTAATCTATTATCAGGTACTGCTTTGTTTGTCATTTTAGTTGTCATTTTAAAAGCTCAAATTAAAGACATCAGTCAGTAAAAATACATCTACCTTGTACCTTATGGGCATCAATCTAGCTAACTAATGAATGCAATATTGTTTGGTGATTGCTACCTATCAATGCAATTATTTATTTCTGTTTTAATAGATATGTTTTTGTTATTCTGTTTCAGAGTGGATTTCAAGAAGATGGAGAGGGTCACCTGAATCTTGACATACATAAACATGCAACTGCATTTCTTCTTCAAGCCGAGGAAACCCATCGACTGACACAGGTAATTTATGCCATTAATTTTCCATTGAATTGTATTTCATTGTTAGAGAACCTAAAAGCAATATGCTTAACTTATGCTTAACATTGCTCAAGCTATAACTTGGGCACTGTTCAGACCTGGCATCCTGAATGATCTGATCATAAATGGACAGCTTTAGGTATGTGAGTGAAACACCTGACATTAGAATGTGTCTCCATGTACTTCATGGGTGATCACTCAGATCTCACTCCCCCACTATATATGAAAATAGACATGTATGTTGCATCCAAAATCTGCCTATCACTATATTTCCTTAGCATGAGCTAAGAATAGAGACAACATAATACACACAACACAAACTTTTCAATTTGCATTTCCACCGATCCGATTCCTCAAAATGCATTATAATTAAGTGAAAACAAGGTCTTAACGTTGCATAAGGCAATATTATTCTTTACAAAAAAAATTGGGTGGTGGGGGTAACTTATTTTGCTCATTGCATCTCACTAACTTTATGTAACTGAAGGGTTCCATTTTCAAAAATCGTGTCTCTGTGAGTTTGCATGTTGACTGTGTTTTCATATGAATTTTGTAATTAAGGATTTTCCTTTGTTTTTTCCTCTTCCACAGAGAGCTGTTAACCACATCGTGAGTGGAGTCCAGCAATGTCAGGCCGTATTATTGGAGCACCTAAAACAAGAAATGAGTGACATGATTGAGAGACATTCTGGGGACCTGGATCAACTAAAGAGTGATGCAATGGGGGTATTTGACCAGTTTGTTGACCCTTTCACTCAAATTGCTTCCACCCATTTGCAGGACAAGACCATCAAAGAACTGTTAAAACCAGTTGAACCAGAGATTATTGTCACAAAACTAACAGTCTGTTATTCGAAGCGTGGAGACTCCAGAGTTCTTGCCATTAAGGACCATTGTTTTCATTACATACCGTTGGTGAAAAGTTTGGAGCAGCTGCTATCACATCCAAGAATGCTTGCAATGATTGATGAGAGGCCAAAGCCATGCAAGGATGGCCAAGTTGTCACTGCAAGTGGTGAGAGGACAATTCATGGGGCACTCATATCTGTGTGTGGAGACACTCTAGCTCAGCATGAAGTGGCTGGATTTAAGGAAGGAGTGGGTTTTGCCTACAGTAAATGCAGGCACTGCGAATGCCACTTTGAAGACATGCAGGAAAAATTTAATGAAGATTTGTTTGTTAAAAGGACCATGGCCAGTCATAACAGGCAATGTAATGACATTGAGAAGGCAAGTACTGACTTTCTGAAAGACAATCTAAAAATAACGTATGGTATAAAGAGGAGAAGCAAGTTAACAGAATCTCCTCACGTTGATATAATCAATCAAACCCCACAAGACATCATGCATGTTATTCTTGAAGGCGTTGCCCCATATAAAATCAAATGTGTTTTAAAGAATCTTGTGCTTTCAGGGCAAATGAACTTAGATTCATTCAATAGTGCAATTCTGTGTTTCCCTTATTCTCCTGTTGATGTGAGGGATAAGCCTTGCCCCATATCTGTCAGTACGCTGTCATCAAATGACAATAAATTGAAACAGTCAGCTGGGCAGATGCTGGTTTTCTTAAAGATCCTTCCATTTCTTATGGACAAAATTGGAGAAAATCATTACACACAAATGCTACGTAACATGTTAGAGATCATAAAAATTCTGTTTTCACCTATTATTGCTGTCTCAACTCTCTCAAGACTGAAGCTTTTAATAGAGCTGCATTTAAAACATTTCAAACAACTGTTTCCAGATGAAAATATTATACCTAAACAGCATTATTTACTGCATCTTCCTTCTCAGATTAAGGCTCTTGGTCCTACAGTGAGGCATATGTGTATGCGCTTTGAGTCAAAACATTGTTTCTTCAAGCAGTGGGCTCTGAAAAGTAGTTTTAAGAATATTTGTAAATCTCTTGTGAAGCACAACCAACTTTATGAATGTAGTCAGAACGTGCATGAGAAACATCCCATTTTTTTTCAAGTGAAGTCGACATGGGTCCAGCCTCTGAGGTGAAAAATGTTCATTATGTAGAAGGCAAGATAAAAGACTTCATTGAGCAAGTTGAACATGTAGTTTCTGTACAGTGGATTATGCTACATGGAAATAAGCATTCATGTGAAAAATCTTTGGTTATTTCTGATGTCATAAATAATGCTCCAGAGTTTGCACTTGTTAAAAACATCTATATTGTAAATGCATCTGTGTATTGTTTTGAATGCCAGCCTCTCTCTACAGTTGGGTGGAATGATCAATATTTAGCTTATGAGGTAGAAGTTTCCTGTCTAGCTCAGGCAAATATTTTTGTGGATGCAGGAAATCTTGTTGATTATACAGCATACCACTATGTAAACTTTAATAATAGCAAGTACATTCCAGTGAAGTATGATCTCACTGACATCATCAAACATCATTCTTGAGACTTTTGTGAATATGTGGGCTGAAATAATGTTTTTAAACACTGGCAAAAAATTTATTGTTCTTTTGATTTTTTATTTTACTTTTGGCACAATCTGTTCAGTGCAACACAACTGAGAGGGAAACAATTTCAGTGTTTTGCCTCTTTCAGTGTCACATTGATATGGTTTGACTGGTATGTAAGAAAAATAAATACACTGTGCTTAAGATACTAAGACTCATAATAATGCAATGTTGGGCATGATGTTAATCTGCAGTTCTCAATAAAGTAGATTGGATGTCCTGATTCAAGTTAGGTCTATTTCTTGAAACAAGATGATACATCTTTTACAAATAACACAGCAGCTTAAAACGTTTATGAAATGCCAAAAAAGCTTGTTTCGTGTGATATATGACTCAAAACAATATGTTTTCAAGAGTTTTTCACTTAACAAGATATCCAAGATGCACTGTCTAAAAACAAGTTCCCATATCTCACTGAAACGTTACTCTTTAGCTGATTATGGCTTATTTTAAGTGTGATTAGATATTTTGACTTGAAATAAGACAAATATACTTGGTAAGATTTTGCGTTTTTGCAGTGTAGGCTGCCGGGGATTCCCATGATGCATTGAGTTTTTCCTTTCCAGTCACCTTTCTCACTCACTATGTGTTAATAGACCTCTCTGCATTGAATCATATCTGTTATTAATCTCTGTCTCTCTTCCACAGCATGTCTTTATCCTGTTTTCCTTCTTTCACCCCAACCAATCACAACAGATGTCCCCGCCCCTCCCTGAGCCTGGTTCTGCCGGAGGTTTCTTCTTGTTAAAAGGGTTTTTTTCCTTCCCACTGTCGCCAAAGTGCTTGCTCACAGGGGTCATATGATTGTTGGGTTTTTCTCTGTATCTACTGTACAATATAAAGCTCCTTGAGGCGACTTTTGTTGTGATTTGACGCTATATAAATAAAATTGAATTGAATTGAATAGCGCTTTTCTACTCTGTCTGAGCACTCAAAGCGCTTTATACAACTAATTCATTCACCCAATCAAACCCATTCACACAAGCACTTCTTCTAAGCTCTTAAGTGCTCTAAGATTCATACACATTCACACTCCGATGGATGCATCGGAGAGCAACATGGGGTTAGTAGCTTGCTCAAGGATATTTGGCATGCAGACTGGAGCAGCCTGGGATCGAACGACCAACCTTCTGGTTAGTGGCTGACCTGCTCTGATACCTGAGCTACAGCCACCCACTTCAAAAACACTTCTTAGAATGACAATAAGGTTTTAGCTCATTACAGTTCTGTACAGTTACAGAAGGATACAAATAATTATCAGTCAAACTGTTTGTTGAAATAATCCCATCCGATAACACGTGAGAACAATAGATGTGTCATTTTCTTTTGTAACCCACAAACTGAATGGTCACTCTCATTTTTCACGTTTTCACTAAACTAAATTTAACTTTATCTAGTTGGTTGTAGCGGAGGCGGAGTCAGTTGGATCCGCTCTCCCTGCCCAGCGATGCAGGGGAAACTAATTCTGTCAGGGATACCTACCTTGGCACAACACTGGCCTTTGTGTGGTCTTTCCACACTCACCACACTAAATGCAGTGCATCATGTTGTCAGTGTTACTGTATCTTAGCCAGAGAAACTGGTCAAGCCACTTTCTTTTCTCATTACCCACAGCTACATCCACTTCCATCAGGCCCAGGCTACTCACCTCGCTCTATCCGCCTGCACTTTCAAATGCGCCCACACACGTTGGCCTGCAGGAATATATGGACCAATCACAGAGGTGACTATCTCTGATTGGTTTAGACCACGAAATGGGCATAATGTGTGTCTGTTGTTGACCACACGGACACTTTCAGAGTTGCAGAGACTTTTTCTTTTACTCGAATGGCTGGTCGCACCAGTAAAACCTAGGATGTTTTTTAGTCGCACCATTGAGAAATGAGGTGGCACTCTAGAGCCCTGATGAAGTGAACAGAGTGAAGATTTGTGTAGAAACAGGAAGTGTGATCACCTGCACTCACCACTGTTGCTGAGAGAAACCTGATGGACTCCGGTGAATCTTCTTTTAGAGACAAACAGGACTCGACTGCAGCTCTGCTGCTGCTCTCTCACACTTTCACTTCTGGAAAATGACGGTGAACTTCTTGTTTTTGTTCCGCCTCTTCCTTCCTCTCGCTTTACAGGAAACAGCCGGTCTGTACTCAGTGACTGTGTGCAGTGGGTTAGAGGAGTGAGGAGTGGTGTGTGGGTAAAGTTCACACAGTAATGACGGCCTCAGGTGATCAGGAGAAACTCACCTGGATTTCCTTTTTCCACAGCAGACTGAGAGCTTCAGGTGGACACTGAAGGAGGTCTCAGACAGAGGTGGTAAAAGTACACACAGTCTGTACTGAAGTAGAAGTACTGCTGTTAAAAATACTCCAGTAAAGGATGAAGTACTAATTCAACTTCTTTCCTCAAGTAAAAGTAAAAAAGGACTGGCTGTGAAATCTAAGAGAGTAAAAAGAGCTGATCGAAGAACATTTCTAACACATCTGTTTATACAAAGCTAACTGAACCATGTGCTGCATCAACGTAATAATAAAATAATATTATTCACTTTATTTCAGGCTAAATTTAAATTCTAATAAATATTCCCACCATAAATCAGACAAGTAGAACATGAGCAGAGAAAAAGAAAGAAAATCCAAATATTTCTGTGTTCAGTTTTCTCCATTTTACACGCTGACTGTGCCTCTAAACAGGAACATGAACAGGAAAAGGCTAAAGTGGATTCAGCAGGTGGAGGATGCCTACAATCAGCTGTAATGGCTCAGTGTGGGGTTAAGAATCACTGTGACGTTTATTTGTTTGCTGTTTTCAACTCGTGCATGAGAATATATTTTTAAAACTGTCATGAGTTTATTTGGTGATATATCACCAAATAAACTCATGACAGTTTTAAAAATTGTATTGTTCAAGAGTAAAACGACTGACGGACTGTGTTTAATGTAGCCCCACAAATGTCACACATGAAATATTCTTATTTGCTGGTTTGTTGGCAGCGGCTCCTTAAAGCAAGTCTGCCACACATCTGTTACACCATCACCAGTTAATCTGGAACACCAGTTAATCTGAGACACGAGTTAATCTGGAACACCGGCATCAGGACGATCAGCTGATCTCTAGGGTAAACAAACCGTGTGGCGTGTAGTTGCTGTGCTGCGGTCCCATTCCTCAGTGAAAGTAACAGCAGAACAAGAAGTCTGTCGATCCACAGGTTTGAAAAGAAAGCTAACCAAACAGATGAACACATTCAGTAAAGGACAAAGAAATAAGTCAGAAAAAGTTAAAGAGTAAAAGCAGGAGCAACTGAAACAGTCTGCATGCTAGTTGACGCATGCGCACTAGACTTGTAGTAATAGTAATAAAGTAATAAACTTACTTTATTGTTATGATTTCAGTTACATGAAATACTGCATCAAAAAGACCAACACAGCCATCACAGACATGTTTATGCCAACAAAGGAACATTAACCCAGAAAAGCCTTTAAAACAACCTGCTGTGGTTTGGAGGATAGATTCCTGAATTTATCAGATGCACCTAAAGGCAGCACAATTTGAACCGTGAATAACAATGTAGCAAATCATTTTGAAGCGTCACAGCGTCAAATGAGCCAGATTACATTTGTTGCGCTTCTACACTAAGATTTACGCCAGCGTTTCTTGATTGCTGATTTTTGTTCCACAAACCAAAAGAAAAAAGAATCAACCTTTAATATATTTTCATGTATGTTTCAAGCACTATGACATATCACACACACACGTCTGGATGCTGAGTGTGTCACTGATAGAGCTGTGACACAGCAGCTCACTCAGTCCAGTCCAGGTAGCAGACTCACCTGTTAGCAGCAGCTCTGCCCTCAGAGAGCTTAGCTGCTTTATTTTAGTCAGCAGGACAATGATCTGTTAATATTATGGACTACAGCAGTCTGTCAGGGCCGTTCGAAGACACAACGTCACACACAGGTTTAAACTGTTAGACTCATGAATATCCACAAAGTTCGATGCACATTTATCTTTAACAGGAGCAAACGGCCTGATCAGATAATATAATAACTCATTCAAGCTCATTTATATAAATCTCTGCTTGAACCAGTGAAACAGTCACACACTGATTAAACACCATCACTACTTCAGTAATAACAGAGGGGCGTAGGCGAGCTCGTGGGACAGTCCTCCTTCCTCCAGCTGTGGAAACCAGATGTGGAAGCAGACTCCCTGAGGTCTGCAGTCCAACACCAGTGTGAGCAGAGAGGACTCAGCTGCTGGGCGGAGCTTATCTTCCTGTTCTGTTCAAATCCAGCATTAAACCCTTCTTATTGATTGATTGATTGATTGATTGATTGATTGATATACCTTTATTAGTCCCACAAGGGGGAAATTTCATAAGGCTGCCGACCTATTGCACGCAATGGCGGCGCCATCTTACCCTCCGACCATACATACATTACACAAACATCACATGGGGAAGACAGGTCAGAGAGGTATAACATGGCAAAAGCACCACACGAGGAAAGATAAGGAGAAAAAAATAACTCCCCCCAGACTGAGCTCCAACAGGGAGATCAGTTTGAGAACAGAAAAAAACACCTCTGCACATAGCACATGAAAAAAACTCTTAATACACCAAAGAAACACATGACAAGCAACAGGGGTGGGTAAAGGATGAGAGACAGCCAATGTAGACAGCACATCCGGGCCTGCAGTCTATGCGCTGGTCTCCATGATCCACGTCAGCATCGGAAGGGAATAAGCGTCGAAGGCGTTTGGAAAGGGAGGGGGGATGAGTGTGTGCATATCAGTGTATATGTATGTGTGTGCGTGTCCAGAGTTCAGCTGAGACAGTGTCCTTCGCCCTGCCAGGCTAAGTAAACAGTCTTCCAGCCCAACCTAGGTGGCCTTGCATGGAATGGGAAGGAACAGACTAAACACAGTCTGTAATCAGGGTGTTGTTGTAGCTCCAGCCTTGTGACCGCAGCTGGCGCCGAGAAGGTATCCGCATGAAGTGATGGTGCTTTTTACTTTAGTGCGAACAGCTTATATGAATTTCAAAGCAGTTCTACAGTCCAACACTGGTCTCTCAATCTCCCGTTGGAGAGCCGCGAGCTTCGCCATACTTGCGTTCTGTGATGTTGTCATTCTTGTGCTCAAGGAGCCGATTCTGAAAAACTCACGACAGTGTGCCTCCCCGAGATGTGATCCAATTTGCGCTCAGAGATGTTATTCCGAGCTAGCCCTTTCGAGATGTAATCCAGTCTGCACTCAGAGATCTTATTCTGAGTATTCACAGCAGCCGTAGCCTTTCCAAGATCTTATCCGTGCTGCACTCAATGAGCCCATTTTGAGAAACTCGCTCCCCGTCCCATCGTTTCAATCCCAGCGGGCAGCCTTGTGGAGGTTTGAACAGCCAGTTCCGCTTTCTTAATTCTTCGATAAGCCAGGGCCAAGCCAGCTCCGATCAGCCAGAACCCTGTTACCATGGTTCCGAATAGGTAGATATCTTCAGCACTCAGGCTCACCCAAGCCCAAACTTCTCATTGAGAAAGGCGTGTCAATTGCATTCAGAGACCAGTTGATCAAATCCATAATTCCTCTTTTAGGTTTTAGAAAACAGACTGTGAGAGAGTAAACAGACTGTGAGAGAGTGTTCCAGGGAAAAGTAATACAAAAAACACGAGACTAGACAAGGACATAAGAGGCTAAGCAGGGAAGCTAAGGGAGAGGAGGGGAGGAGAGGAGAAAAGTGCGACCGCCTTCGTCAAGAGCAAGAGCAAGAAATGTCTGTTAGACATGATCAGCTCCTCAGTCTGATCATGTCTAACAGACGTCACTGTTCACCTCCTCCTCCCTCTGTGACTCCTTCATGTCCACTTTACTCCTCGGTAAGTCTCCACAGCTCCAAACCAGCTCTGCATTCAGAGTTAGTCCATGTTCTCACCTCCATCTTCAACCTTTCCCTCAGCCAGAGTTAAGAAAAGCCCAGCCACCTGCCTAAACAACTACAGACCAGTTGCACTCACTCCAAAGTACTTTGAGAGAGTGGTGCTGATCTACATCCAGACTAACATCCCAGACACTCTGGATCCCCTGCAGTCTGCCTACCGGCCCAATAGGTCCACATCAGACACCATCGCTACTGCCCCTCACTATTCCCTCTCCCATCTGGAAAACAAAGACCTCGGGGTGCTTTTTGTTGATTATAGCTCCGCCTTCAATACAGTCATCCCTAACAAACTCATTCCCAAGATCCTCAGCAGGTTCTACAGCTGTACTGTGGAGAGCACACTGACCAGCTGCATCACTGCATGGTACGGCAGCACCACTGCTATGGACCGCTCATCAGTTTATTTCTACATCAGACAGAAACCATGTGACCATGTGCTTTCCTCTCATCTGTGGTATAGTTTGAATAGTGGAAACGCCTGCAGAGAGTGATAATAACTGCAGAGAAGATCACAGTGTTCCGCTGCCCTCTCTGCAGAGCATCCACCATCACAGAGTCCAGAGGAGAGCTGCCTCCATCCTCAAAGACCCCACACACCCGCAACACGGACTGTTCACACTTCTGCCCTCAGGACAAAGGATTAGAAGTGTGAAATCCAGAACATCCAGACTCAACAACTCCTTCTTCCCCACGGCTATCAGACTCTTGAACAACTGACCTATTTTAACAGTAATGTTTGCACATCCAGTCATCTTTCATATCAAGCTCATAGCTCCTTTGCACATATATCTACCTCACACTTCAATTTTGTCTCCATTCATTTATTTATTCATTTTTATTGATCTGATTATTTGTGACACTGATTACATCTGAAACCATCAACAGTCACATGTAGATCTGCTTCATCTTCAGCTCTGTGTTTCATTAACTGTCATAATGTGACAGATCACATGATCACATGATGGATTCAGCTGTCAATCAGAGTGACAGAGGCCTTCCACTGTGGTCAGGCATTTCATCATGTTTAGGAGCACCATCATCCAGCCAGACATCTGATTGTTCAATGCAATATTAGTATTGTTACTTTTACCTTGATTTATTTTTGACATTTTTCATTGTTAGGCATTAGGTTCAATGAAATCACTACAAACAGTTTTTGTCAGATTTCTCTCCCTCCTCCATGTGACTGTGTCAGCTTGTCAGCATCTATTTGGGGTTGAGAATGCACCAGGAAGTAAATGAAAAGTACCAATAAAAGCAGGAGAGGTTCTTATATTACAGAAGTTTTAAAAAAAAAAAAACTATCTCAATGCCATAAATGATTTAGGAACCCGAGAGAGGACTTGGTAAGATAAGATGTTTTATAATTTCACCCTGTGATGGGCCAAGCTGCGACTATCAGGGATGGTGATGTAGGTACAGAGCATGTGAGAGTGTAGTCAAGGAAATGTCTCTTCCAAAACTAGATGAAGGCACAAGGGGATCAATGTCAAGGCGTAGAGATTCGATATCTTCAGCCTTCAGTGGAGACTCCATTTCTGACTCCAAAACACCTGGGTTGGTATGATGGCCCTGAGCTCTCCCAATCAATGCCCTCAATTTGGATTTCCTGACATTAAGAAGCATATGTAAATGATTTTCAAAACATATAAGAGTCAAGAAAAGAAAATCATTGCCATTGTTACTCAACTGCCACATTTTCCTCAGATCTCTGTGGCTCTCTGATGGGCTGCTGCAGCATACCAAGTTCCCACAGCTGGTTTGGGGCTCTGTCCTAATGGGATGATCATTCCAGACAACAGAGAACAAATCCACCTTGAGACTTGGGAGGAAGGAGTGCTGGGCACAGAAGAGATGAAGATTATCTGAGATGATGAGAAATCCATACATCATAATAAATGTATGTCACGCCTGTCCAAACGTCCCTCCATAGGCGCTCAATTCTACGTTTGAAAAATACAGAAAAGTTCTCAAAGGTCAGTCGAAGACTGACAAAGAACAGCCAAACAGCAATTCAACGGGAGCCAGTCATAATGAAATAACAATAATGTTATGCCAGTTTGATCTTAAGAGCTTCAGCACCTCTGGTTGTGCTTTTTCCACTAATAAAGCTTCCACATCCTGTGCCTCTTATGCTCATATTCAGCTCATTGATTGATGATGGCAGCAGCCAGTGAACCCCACAGCGCAGATGTAACAGGACCAGTGATGGGAATAACGGCGTTACAAGTAACGGTGTTACTAACGGCGTTACTAACGGCGTTACTAACGGCGTTACTATTTTCAGTAACGAGTAATGTAACTAATTACTATTCCTATCGTTACAACGCCGTTACAGTTACTAACAAGGAAATGCGGTCCGTTACTATTTTTCAACAAACAGACGGTTGAAGCTGTGTTCAGTTTACCGCATCTTATATCAGCTGCAGGAAGTAGCTGTAAGTAATCTGGACGCTACAGCTTTAAGTAGCTGCGCGCTCCCGCGGACGGTAGTCACGATCACTTTTTGGCACAACACCTGGAGCTCAGGGGGCAAAACAATCGCATGAGTGCTGCTGTTTGACTGAGGAAGAATAAAGTAGTCGTGGTAATCACATGAGCACTTAAAGACAAAGCAACAAGGTGACATATACCAGTTTATAAATGTGTTGATAGGCCACGTAAAACCAGAGTCATGATAAACAATATATACGCTTGTTTTTCCTCAATAGTTTCGTCACGTTTAATGTCTAAGGACAGCGCAGCGAGACCTCTCTGCTTATGAACAAAACATAAAAACAGGGGAATTTTTAGGAGTGACAGAGAGAGAGAGAGAGAGAGAGAGAGAGTTTTGAGATGTGTGAGATTTGTGATGTTTAGCGTGTTTGGAGTGTGTAGTTAATGTGTTATCTTGTGTAGCTAGTGTGTAGTGTTGTGGATAGTTTTGTGTTGTGTGTCTGAACAATGAGGCGACTGCTGTCTCCAGGTAGAAACAGCAGTGATACACCTGCTGCTGTCAGACCTGCAGGTATCAGGCTGTGATGTTCTCCTTTGTAGTGGACAGAAAATATATTTTTGGAGTGGCACAAATAATTTGTGTGGCATCTTATTGAAGAACAGCTGATTGTTCTGTAAATAGTTTGAAATGGTTATTTAAAAAATCAAGGTAAATGGATGCAAATAACTTTGTTGTTTGCAAAACTTGTGCATAGGATTTTAAAATTGTCAAATTATATTTCTATTTAAAGTTATGAAATATATATTTCATAACTTTAAATGCAAATGAATCTTATGATTCATTAAACATGTTTGTGGTTGTTACAGTAAAAATATAACTTTTTCTACTCTGATTTTATGGTTTCTGTCTGATTTTAGATCAATTGTGTTAATACAGTTTGTCAAAATGAAAACATGACTGTAAATTCAGACACGAGAGGTTGTGCTGAAAAGAATGATACCAAACAAGGCAAAGTAAATAGTTTTTAAAGGTGAAATGTGGAGGGAAAATCAAAAGTAGTTAAAAATGGCCAATTATACCCTGGACCCCAGAGGGTTAAACGTTTTTTGTCTTTTGTTTTTTTTAAATTAACGCAATAGTTACTTTTCCAAGTAATTAATTACTTTTAGAATATTGTAACTCAGTTACTAACTCAGTTAATTTTTTGAAGAGGTAACTAGTAACTAGAGTTAATTACTTTTTCAAAGTAACTTGCCCAACACTGAACAGGACACAATCATTTAAAGTAATAGCTGAGCAGAAACCACACAGAGCCAAAGACCTTTAACAAAAGACAAATAAAGACAGTAAAGCTGAAAAAGTTACATGAAATCCATCATTAGGTTTGAACATTTGTTTTTGTTTATGAAACACTGAGACACAACCACGTTTTTATGCAATAACTGCCAACCAGCAGAGGGCGTCTGTGAGCCAGTCCTGTCTGAGGAGTCACTGTTTCCAGCTTTTGTTCTCCTGTCAGCAGCTTTCTTTGGTTCATGGCTGCCAGTGGGCACATTATAGGGCCGGCCTGGGGCTGTCGTCATTTACCCAAAAAAGTCTTTTATAAGTCGTTTTATCAACCGCGACGTCACCTTAGTTGATTTTATTGAAGACTGATGAAGAGGTCAGATTAGCTGAAAGAAATGTTCACGAAGAGGGACGTTTCTTATGTGTGTGTGTGTGTGTGTGAGGGCAACGCTGCACACAGTCAGAGTTGACAATGGACATGTTTTGTATGTGTGTAACAACAATAATAATAATAGTTTGATTTCACTGCCTTGCTACATATTTGTTCCTGAGGATTATCGGAGGGCCGGTCAACATTTTCTCCACCAGATTGTTGTGTAATCTTTATGTTAGTCATTAGTCCTGTTGTAGTACAGCTGGTGTGTATCACTCACTTTGTGAGGCTGCCCTGTCCCAGTCATGATGTGCCTTTCATTCATTCTTCACATCTGTAGGTTTACTGTATGCTGTTGTTTTGTGTTGCTGCTGACGTCCACCTGGAGGATCATAAAGCCTCCTACCTGTACGGAGTGGCTGTAATGAATGCAACCATCCATTATTGCTTTATTTTAAAGACATTATTTAAACTACATGCTAACTGATCCCTGCTCTTCCTTTGTCTGCTGTCTCTGCATCTCTGCTCTCACACTGTAAGCTTTGATGACGAGCTCTGTTCTATATACAGTGGGGCAAAAAAGTATTTAGTCAGCCACCGATTGTGCAAGTGCCCCCACCTAAAATGATGACAGAGGTCAGTAATTTGCACCAGAGGTACACGTCAACTGTGAGAGACAGAATGTGAAAAAAAAATCCATGAATACACATGGTAGGATTTGTAAAGAATTTATTCGTAAATCAGGGTGGCAAATAAGTATTTGGTCAATAACAAAAATACAACTCAATACTTTGTAACATAACCTTTGTTGGCAATAACAGAAGTCAAACGTTTACTATAGGTCTTTACCAGGTTTGCACACACAGTAGCTGGTATTTTGGCCCATTCCTCCATGCAGATCTTCTCGAGAGCAGTGATGTTTTGGGGCTGTCGCCGAGCAACACGGACTTTCAACTCCCGCCACAGATTTTCTATGGGGTTGAGGTCTGGAGACTGGCTAGGCCACTCCAGGACTTTCAAATGCTTCTTACGGAGCCACTCCTTTGTTGCCCGGGCGGTGTGTTTTGGATCATTGTCATGTTGGAAGACCCAGCCGCGTTTCATCTTCAAAGTTCTCACTGATGGAAGGAGGTTTTGGCTCAAAATCTCACGATACATGGCCCCATTCATTCTGTCCTTAACACGGATCAGTCGTCCTGTCCCCTTGGCAGAAAAACAGCCCCATAGCATGATGTTTCCACCCCCATGCTTCACAG
The DNA here is from genome assembly GCA_922035795.1 of Oreochromis mossambicus. Lineage (NCBI taxonomy): Eukaryota > Metazoa > Chordata > Actinopteri > Cichliformes > Cichlidae > Oreochromis > Oreochromis mossambicus. The sequence continues at coordinate 8,634 of CAKLIZ010002056.1, read as the reverse complement.
TAGGTATGGTGTTCTTGGGATGCAACTCAGTATTCTTCGTCCTCCAAACACGACGAGTTGAGTTTATACCAAAAAGTTCTACTTTGGTTTCATCTGACCACATGACATTCTCCCAATCCTCTGCTGTATCATCCATGTGCTCTCTGGCAAACTTCAGATGGGCCTGGACATGCACTCGCTTCAGCAGCGGAACACGTCTGGCACTGCGGGATTTGATTCCCTGCCGTTTTAGTGTGTTACTGATGGTGACCTTTGTTACTTTGGTCCCAGCTCTCTGCAGGGCATTCACCAGGTCCCCCCGTGTGGTTCTGGGATCTTTGCTCACCGTTCTCATGATCATTTTGACCCCACGGGATGAGATCTTGCGTGGAGCCCCAGATCGTGGGAGATTATCAGTGGTCTTGTATGTCTTCCATTTTCTGATGATTGCTCCCACAGTTGATTTTTTCACACCAAGCTGCTTGCCTATTGTAGATTCACTCTTCCCAGGCTGGTGCAGGTCTACAATACTTTTCCTGGTGTCCTTCGAGAGCTCTTTGGTCTTGGCCATGGCGGAGTTTGGAGTCTGACTGTTTGAGGCTGTGGACAGGTGTCTTTTATACAGATGATGAGTTCAAACAGGTGCCATTCATACAGGTAACGAGTGGGGGACAGAAAAGCGTCTTACAGAAGACGTTACAGGTCTGTGAGAGCCAGAGATTTTCCATGTTTGAGGTGACCAAATACTTATTTGCCACCCTGATTTACGGATAAATTCTTTACAAATCCTACCATGTGAATTCATGGATTTTTTTTTCACATTCTGTCTCTCACAGTTGACGTGTACCTCTGGTGCAAATTACTGACCTCTGTCATCATTTTAAGTGGGGGAACTTGCACAATCGGTGGCTGACTAAATACTTTTTTGCCCCACTGTATGTCGTCTTACTCATGTGAATAAACAGTACATTTCATAAAACACTGAACAGACATCTCTAGCAGTGTTTCTGTGACACCCACTTTCACCTCAGGGTGGGAACTGTGACACTGTGGCCATCTCTCCCTCATGATGAATCCCTGAGTAGTGACAGATCAGGGTTTTTGGGGGTTTTTTTTTGCCTGTCCCATTTGGTTCTTTAGCCGTCAGAATTGTTGTCTGAAGACCAACAAGGATACCCAGTGGATTTATTTTGCCAAATGGATCATCATGGCATTGCCGTATTGGTCCATTTGATCTACCTTTGTTGTTATTATTTATTTTATTTTCAGTTGTTACAGATGGGACAGATATGACTGGGGGATACACTGTAAAAAAGAAAATGTTGAGAAAACGTAAAATTTCAAGGCAACATGATGCAAGAGATTTTTGAGTTTTCTCAACTTTTGCCAACTGTTGTTGACTTAACTAAGATTTACAAGTTCTGCCAACTTGGATCTTCTTGTTCACCTAATTAGGATAATCCTGTAAGTCTAACAAAGAAATTCTGGTTTCAATGCCATGTATTTCTGCCTTCACCAAACACAGATATTCTTGTTGAGTAATCATACAATTCTTACTCCAGTGAGTTGAAAATTTACCTATATAAACAAAGGAAAATGTATGCTGTTATTATACTTGAAAAAACACTTAATAAATGATATAGAATAAAACAAAGCACAATTCAATGTTATCTAAAAGCTTATTTATTTTGTTCAACAGTCTTTTCAGTACATTTCAGAATGTCATGGGTAGTAGGGTGAATTTCTGTTAAAAAAAACAAAAAGAAAGAAAGAAAAGAAATAACAAACAAACAAAAACGTGTTGCCAGTTTCTTTTGGGTGCTTTGAGCACCCCAGCAGAGACGTTAAAATTCCAGAGTCCAGAACCAAAAAAGAAAAGTGTCCAGCAACTTAATAATTCACACACACACACCCTGACCGTCTTGTAAAAGCTGAACATAACTATTGCACATTAAATAGGGTAGTGCCACAAACGATTGCCTATGTACCCAGACATTGACATTTTACACAGGCTTACTATGATGAACTATGGAAGTTAAAAGTTCTTAGAAATGTTACCATCAATGAAGAGGAAACTAACACTATAACAAGTTTTTTACAATACTACAAGACAAATTTTCACCATATATTGTCAACAATACAGATTCATCTGACTAAAATTTACATTTTGAATAATGATTTATCCACTTCGCCTTCATAATGTCCGACCAGGTCAAAATAAGATGGCCTGAATTGCTTCAAAGGTAAAACTCATCTGCTTTGGATAATCAATGTTGAGGGCATACAGAAGGCCAAAGAGGTGTGCCAGGGCAGTAGAGAGATCTGGAATGTTCTGTAGCACGATGTCCCCTTCCAACACAACTGCATGTTCTCGCACAGACGTATCGGCATCGTCATCTTGTAGGATGGTGAGGATGGCAACTGATGCACCGTTCAACACTGGTTCCAAAATGTCAGTGTCCTGAAGAAAAGTAAAATATGAATTATTGAAAGCTAAGAAAAACTAAAGACAAAAGAAATTTCTAAAGATTTTAACTTTAACCTCTATACCAGCGGTCCCCAACCCCCGGGCCTCGGACCGGTACCGGTCCGTGAGTCGTTTGGTACCGGGCCGCGAGAGTTGAGGCTCAGGTGTGAAATGTATGGTTTTCAGGGTTTTTATCGGTTTTCAGCGTTATTTTGTTATCGTTTTTATCGTTAACTCGGTTTTCCTGGGTGTGTGTTATGAATAAATCTTCTTTTTTTCGGTACCGGCACTAGTTTTATTTTGTTGTATTTATCCGCGACACCTTATTGCCGGTCCGTGAAAATATTGTCGGGCATAAATCGGTCCGTGGCGCAAAAAAGGTTGGGGACCGCTGCTCTATACCATGCTGGTCGTTTGACTCATGGAGGTTTTAAGAAGAAAAAGCTTATTTTCCTTTAATTAATGCCACCTTGTGAGTTTTGTACAAAAATATTTTCTGCTATGGAACAACCACTAACAATGCCCAGCTGCTGCTCAGCAGAAAAAAAGGAGTGAGAGTTATGACAACTGCAATCCCCACTATAAAATTATCTGGACTGCACTGAGAAAGTGTACATTTCCATTTTGGATAAACTCATCCTTTAAAAACATCTCATAGCAATTAGTTTTACTTGCATTACTTTTTTGTACTTACTAAGCACTTCAGGAAAACCTGTTGCATCTTCCCCTGAGGAAAATGGGCAGGCCTCTCAGTGCAAGTTGGACACAGTGTTGGATGTCTAAAGAGTGTTCAGTGGAAAACAAGAATTTCAATTAGTGAAGTAACATGGTGTACTATACACAATGCAAAATCAATCTCATAGTAATGAAAGTAAAGCACAGGTCAGACCCAGCAACACGCAAAACGTACAACACCCCCCCCCCCTTAAAAACAACAACAACAACACCATGTTAACAATTTTACTTTCGTTTTACAAATTAAATAAAATACTGCCAAATAAGAACAAAGCAATGACTCATGACATTCATTTTTACTGACATGTCCACTGATGTGTTTTGTTTGAAGCCAACATCTTTTTCAGTTTCTGTTAAGAGAAAAGTATACTCTCTTCTAAAAATGTCAGATAAAGGAGCACTTCACTCACCTGTTCATCAAGTTTATCCAGGAGGTCTTCCATCTCCTCACAAAGAACTCCCTTCTTAGACCAGTACAGTTTCAGCAGGCCAGGCCCAAATTTGTCAAGGGATGCATTGAAGGTCCCCAGGAGGTCTTTGCTTGTGATCCGACGAAATTTTTCAGATATCTAAACAATACATTCACCAAATATTGTCATTTATTCAGCACAGAAAATTCCTGGGTAGCTGTCTTGGACAGTCTGCACCATGTTATATGCCTGACTGTGTTATCAACAGCAAAACCTACTTCAAAAATTTCTCATGAATACGTCTTTTGCACAGGAATAGAAACACCCCCCACAAAACCCAGTATCAATATGAAAATACATATTATGTTCTAAGTTGCACCAAAATCTGTGACCAATCAGATTCTGTGACCTGCCTTAGTATTCTTTCCCTAACAATCTCAGACTATAGAAGTCCTATTTCTAGCACACACACACACACACAAAAATACATGCTAAGTCAAAATTATGAGATTGCTTTTCTGTTTCACAATTTCGATTTAGCATGGGGACTCTTTTCTTGTAGTGGCAGAAATGTTCAGGGTAAGGATTTCAATATAACACTGGCAAGGGTCTTGACTGGAGTGGTAGCACAAGATAATAAAGTTGGCCAATGCATTACCCCAGCAAATACCGTACTACTTCAATATAAGTATAAATAATGGCCAGTTTGAATAATAATTAAATTATAAATAAATTAGGACAGTCTTACCTCCTCAGAGGAAAACAGCGCAGGTCATCTCTCCTGGACCTCAGATACCATAGGCTGACACTCCACGACCTCTCTCCGCCTGAGAGAAAATGTTTGCAATAATGAAACATTTCAATATTATGTAGAAAAAAACGAGAAAAAAAAGTTACGGATCGGACTCCCCGATCCTTACTGCGCATTTGCAAAGTCTGACCATACAGATCGCGTCTACCCGTGGAATTGTACATAAAATCAATACTCCACCAACAAAAAGGCTCTCAAAACAATACAATACTTTCCACAGCTTTGAAGGATGGGTCAGGTGTATCCTTCGTGGCCCACCCTATGCCAGAATTCATAGCGTGGCCCAGCCGATTCTAGTTTCAAACAATGGCGGCAGCCACTTAGTTTTAATATTACTCTTATTACTCTTTCTGGGTCACAAAGTAAACTTTTAAGATATTTTCAGGCGAGAATGTAGCTGTGTAAATTTCAAATATCTGCTCAGTTTATTAAGACAACACATTTCTGCAAAAATGCTTCTACGTTTTCGGAGACGTCTGTTACCACCAGCTTCGATAGCTAACTGGGGATTCAAGGCTCGCTAGAGCAGCGAATTCCTGGCATATCATTTTCAACCCCCCGCGCGGTCCTTCGCTAGCTTAAACATGATATATAAGTCCCTTAGATGACTGAAATATGTTATTGTTTGGCTTTTTTTCAGTGCTTTACTCGTTCCACCCTCCTGGGTCCTCAGGAGGATGCAGCCTAGCGCTTGTAGAAAATCCTAATAACAGATGTCATTAGCTTACCTGCTAGGGCAAATGGCCGGCAGCTCCCGCACCTGTCCAAAAAATGGTCAAATAATACACTCCAACTTCAGACCAGGTAAAATCCGTAATGGTCGAAAAATTTTAGTTTTCATCCAACTTTGGCCACGTTTGTTCAAATTTTCTTAGCAGGTTTTCAGTTCACAACACGTCGACAAACCACTATCACACAGTCTGCTCAGGCTCGTTTGGTCTAGTTCAAACTTATTCAGACCACATGTGCCAGTCACCTACGGGGTTTCCCACTGGTTCCCAACTCAACTCAAAAAATCCACTCAAAAGTTGATAATCTTTGTTATGCTCGCTAGAAAATCTTAGTTAGGACAACAATGGAAGAAATTTGTTGGGCAGACAAGCTATTTTAGGTTGTAAATGGAAAGTTTTATTTCTAAGTCAGTTTAATTTGAAAACTTTACTCAAATCAACAATTACTAGTTATCATTTTTACAGTGTAGGAAAGGGAGAAAGAAAGAGAGGAAGGAAAAGAAAAACAGAAGGGAAAAGGAACAGTGAGAAAGGGCACTTACAAAGACAAAGAAAAAAGAAATCTCCTGGATCACCTGTTGAGAGAAAAAGAAGAGAAAACAAGCAAAAAAAAAACAAAGCAACATACTAAACACAACACCATCACGTTAATCTAGCTAAGTGTAAACAGCAGTAAATACTAAATATTGAATGTTGTTGTGCAGCACGCAGAACCGACAGCGCACAATGTGCTTTGAAGTAGCAGCCAATAAAGGTGTAGTTAATGTCTACGAACAGTGAACACCCATGTGCACACCTGTGTGGATCAGCGCACTTGTATTCAGAAGGTTCCCTCATGTAACGGTCTCCTAGAGGATGTAGAGAGTCATAGCCCCGTCCCCCAGGGCATGAAGCAGGCATGGAGGAGATCCAGGCTCCATATATCCAGAGGCCCCAGAGTGCGAGAGCCCAAGGAGGACCACCGGAGGGGCATCCATGCCACCCTCCTGGGAAGGGCTGAGGAGATCCCCAGACGAGGGGTCACCAAGTAGCCACAGAGCAGAAGCCAGAGGGGGCTGCACCGGCGTGCCCGCTGGCTCTGCCGGCAGCCAGCTGTGCCAGAGTGAACCGAGCTGCAGGCCCAGAGGCTGGAGGCCCGAGGGCCCCCCCGGAAGAGGCCTGGTGCCAGGCCCCGCCAAGTAGCCACCGGGAGTGAGCTGGTACATACCTGAACGCCCAGCCCCGGACACCAAGAACCACCAATGCACCAACCCTTGAGGGCATCAGTCACCGGCAGGGAGTGTGGTGAGGGGAGATAGGCCTCCACACTTTGAAGGGCCTGGGTGTTCCCAGAGAGGTGGCGTCTAAGACCCGACCTGACATACAGACACAGACAAACAGGCACACACAGACACAAACATGCATTCCCACCCTCATGCACACATATACAAACACTCAGCACTCACCCAACGTAAGGATTGACATAAATGGACATGTACACACAATCACACTCCCCAAACATACTCTATACCCCGGGTCCAGGTACCCTCGCCCCCAGAGGGGGAAACGGCACCTAGACCCAAGAGATGTTACCCTTTCCCCCAGGGTGGAGGCAAGCAAACTGCCCCAGGCTCCGCAGCAGCAGGGAGGCCAATCGGACGGCCAACACCTCCTCCCAGCCCCCCCGCCCCGATGGCCAGCAGAGAACGGGGGTGTGTGAAGACCCCATACCTCCCTCCTCCTGCTCATGTGTAGTGTTGTTGCGTGTTGTTCTAAAGTGCATTTAAAACAAGGGAGGGCATGGTGTTGCTGCCAGAGAGCAGCAGGTGTTAGCACGGCCCCTCCCGAGAACCCTCCCGAGTGCAACATCTAAACACAAGAGGGGGGAGGGGGAGCAAAGTGTGCCTGCTCCGCGCTGACACAGGAGCAGCGAGTCCAGCGACCTGGCTGTTTCGTCTTTGTCGAAAGCTCACCATTGCAAACAAGAGCAGAGCTTAAAGTAAAGAATCAATCTCACCAGGCTAGTATCAATCCGATACAGATGCTGACTTGGTATCGATACAATCAATATTCTGTTGGTTTTTGGTTTTTTGCCCTTTTTCCCCGTCCCTCTTCTCAGCTGTTTTTCTTTCCCTCTTTCTTTCTCCCCTTTCTTTCCCCCAGTCAAGTCTGTCCCGTATTCAGCAAGTGAAAATAAAATAAACAATAAAAGGTGAATCAAATGGACCATTACGGCAAGGCTGGGATGGTCCATTTGGTAAAGTAAATCCGTTGGGCATCTTTCTTTGCCTTTAGACAATAATTCTGATGGCAAAAGAACCAAACGGGACAGGTCAAAAAAACAAACAAACAAAACAATCAATATTTGGATCAATCCACCCACCACTATCAGCTTGTGTTTGGGTCTATACTCACCGCCATTATGACAGGTAACTATTTTAAAAGGTTTTGAAATCTAAAAAAGGGCAAAACAAAACCAAAAATTTAACATGAACATTTTCTTACATTAAAAATGTATAAAAAGAAAACTTCAACAGGGAAACTAACCAATTATGTACATTTAACACTCTTTATTAGGAAAGGTTGTGTTCACTTGCAAAGAAAAAAGGAGTTTATTGAATGTGTTAACAATGAACATCTCTGGCTGGTCCATTTTGATCTTCATCAGCTGAAGAAGCTTCACAGACAGGTATTGCTGCTGATGTTCAAAAATACTTAAAGTCTTCCTGGATAATGTTGTTGGAACATAATTAGCTTATTTTAGGTGCTTACATGAAACTACAACATCTCAGGACACACTGAATCAAACAAGCAGCTAACTGAAGAGTAATAATGGTTTAATATAACTGCACAGACACAGGATGATGATGTGGAAGTAAGTAAGTAAGTAAGTAAGTAAAATTTTATTTATATAGCACATTTCTAGATAAAAGATCACAAAGTGCTTCACAAGATATAAAACAAAAACAGTCCAAAATTAACAAATGGACTCTGAATTCAACGGGGAGCCAGTACAGCTGTATAAGCAACGGTGTTACATGAGAGTACTTAGATGTTTTTGTCAGAAGCCTTGCTGCAGCATTTTGGACAATCTGCAGACGCTCCAGGGAGTTTTTGTTTAGACATGTAAACAGTGAATTACAGTAGTCCAATCGTGATGAAATGAATGCATGAATAACAATCTCCAGTTCAGTATGAGATACTATGGGGCTCAGTTTAGAAATGTTTCTTAAATGATAGAAGCAGGACCGAACCAGAGATTTGACGTGGACATCCAGGGTAAGAGCAGAATCAAAGGTTACCCCTAGGTTCCTGATAGAAGATTTCACAAATGTTGAAAGAGGACCAAGAGCATTCATTATGTTAGGTACATGTCTGTCTGGAGCACATACAAGGACTTCAGTCTTTTCTTCATTAAGTTGGAGGAAGTTGTCAGCCATCCAACCTTTGATGGTTTCTAAGCACACATTTAAAGTCTGCAGCTTAGAAACATCTTCAGGTTTAAAAGACATATATAGCTGG
>CAKLIZ010002055.1:0-26148 GCA_922035795.1 Oreochromis mossambicus | reverse complement strand
TTTCCCCATTTTATTATTATTTTTTTTTTTTTACCTTTTTCTCATTTCTTAAAGTTGATTCCTAACTTGCAAACCCCGGAGGGGGACACTAAATGAAACAAAGAGACAAATTAGAGAGTGTGAGAGAGACATTCATTCATTTTCAGTAATGACATCTGTCTAAAATGTTTAAATATGACTCACTGATTCTGCATGAAAAGCACTGTGTGCACATCCATGTGGCTTTATATAAAAGGAAAAGAGGTGCGAGGAAGGCAGATGTCATATTGTATGAGTCAGATGAAAAGAAAAAAGAAAAAGATGAGGTATGCTTAAATGGGTCAGAAGCTTCCACTATGAGGATCCTGCTACGTTCGCTTTGACATTGAGTTTCTAATTAAAGAGTATGTAAAAAAATTTTGTATAGGTCAAATGTTTTGAAAAAGTGCATCTTTAATTGCTTCGTTTGCGTGGGACATTTAGACGTGACAAATATTTGGAAATAAAGTGAGGAACTCATACAGATTCATGAAGATGAGCACTCCATTAGCAGAGGACAGGGGTTTTAATTTGTAATTGAAATACCGCTAATGAGAATCAGTGGACGGAGGAATAACAATCGTGCAACAGCACAGAAATAAACAAAGGCGCTTTATTAGTGTGTGACGCTTGCCACAGTCCTCCACACAACTGTTAATTACGGTCTCTGAGTCATCCATCTGAATGTGTTCGCAGCACCTTTATAAGTCATTTCACAGTCAAACAAAGTGATAAAGTTTGTTTTCATCACGAGTGGAGAGATAATCAAACACTAAACAATCACTTTTAAATTCCCTTTTTGAACAGTGCTTGCAGGTGTGATAATTTTTTAATTTAACATGCACAGCAGATTTGCAGGATATGCTGTGTATTTATGCTGACTAGACCATCACTGCAGGCAGTGCAGAGCCAAACATTTTCAAGCTCACTTCTATTTTTTATACACCCCAAAACTCTACTTGATTCCGTGGGAAAGTTTAAGAAAATCATCATCTGTTTTTATGGATTTGCATTTATTTGTAGAAAAATACATTAACTGCCAATACTAGCCATTTTGTTTCAACATCTGAAATATGTATTTTCATTAAAAGAAATGATTAGAGAAGCTTCATAGAACAGCAATTCTTAGCAAGTTTGTAAAAGCGCTCAAAATTGAATTTAGGGGAGGGAAAAAAAAAAATCTCTCTCCTTCGAGCCGGATTCGAACCAGCGACCTAAGGATGCCTGGGAAACCACTACAGTCCTCCGCTCTACCAACTGAGCTATCGAAGGGAGCTGACGACTATCCCCACCCCCTGTGTATTTATGAGATCCGCAGATATGGCGGACGCCCTCTTCGGTTAACATGTTTTCTGGAAATTCGCATTCGCCACTGTTTTCCACTTGAGCTAAATAGTTGTGTGTGAGAGTTTCCCCACATATTTGAAGTAACTTGATTGCCCTCAAAGGAACTTTAACATTGCGAGCCTTTCAATAACTTAGCAGCTATTAAACCCTGTTATTATTCACATTTGTTAGAGCTAACCTAGACAGCTTAATAATGCTACCTTACCGCACTGTATTTCGGCATGATATGTGAAATATATCAAACACTACACCGTCACATTGAACCAATTACGTATCTCACGAACAATAAATACACACACAACGAACAACTTCCGTACCGGGGAATTAGCTCAAATGGTAGAGCGCTCGCTTAGCATGCGAGAGGTAGCGGGATCGATGCCCGCATTCTCCAATAACATTTTCATTTTTCCTTCAATGTAAGGCCTCGAACACGCTAACAAACACCAAAATATTTTAGCTGAATTGTTCTTTTTAAAATAGTAGCAGTTATCACCTACTTTTAAGGATGCGGTGAATACACCTAATGTTACGATTGTCGTCCTTATGCTGTTCTCTAAGTGCAAATACCCATGTGCAAAAAATGCTTTACACATGCCATAGTTTGTTTAATGCTAGGTAAAATCACGATCACTCCTTTAATTAGGAGCTTAGCCAGCGAACCTAGGATTGTAACAAACCTCTCCTGTGCGTGGTTATCTTCCCTCTTACGTAATGGTCTCCTCCCAACTTTGACTGGAAGTCACTTTTGATAGCTTCCGGCTGCTGTCTATTGTCTAAGTTAACATTAATGCAAAGCTAGCACTTGATCGGCAACATGGTAAAAAGGTAGTGAGTACTAGGTGTTTTCAGTAGAGACTGTCAGATGCTATCAATAATTTTAGATATAAAAGTCACAATCAAAGTTAGCCTATGATTGCATCACTTGCCAAATCACTTGCCCCTATCCTCTCAAACACATAGCTACATGGCACCCAGTGTAGAAGAGGCTGGGGATGGGCTGCTGTTCAGCACTGCCCTACTTAGTTTCATATATGGACAAGGCAAAAATGGCAACCTTAGACGTGACAGCAGTAGCTGCTAAAAACAGAACTGACACAGAGGAGATAGGAGTCTACACCCACTAGGACAAACATAACAGGCCTACTCAGCCTGAAGCTGGGCCTATGATAGATTGCTTTTAGAAAGGACTTCATACTAAACTTTTCAGACTTTTTAAGTTGTTTAGTTGCGTGTGAAATCGTTGACACCATGGACAACTTGGAGAAACAGCTGATTTGTCCAATATGCTTGGAAATGTTTACAAAGCCTGTGGTCATCCTACCCTGCCAGCACAACCTGTGCAGAAAATGTGCCAATGATGTTTTCCAGGTAAGCTATTGAATGGCTCAAATTGGTAGGGGAGACCGGGGATAGTTGTAACATTTTTGACATTTCTGTCTGTAAATTGCAGCTCTTTTAAGGTAGTGGATTCAAAATTTAATGCAAAGTATTTACATGTCTCTGCTATTAAATAGTGCAGCTAATTTCTCTGCAGGACAATTGCCCATTGCATGGTATGGTCTCAAACACAAAGAGTGAAATGTTACAATTAACCCCATAGTCTGGGTTAGTTGTAACATATCCTGGGGTGAAATGTAACACAATGAAATAAGGGTACTGACAAAACATTAACATGTAATCTTTTTTATTCAACAGATGAATGCACTTAGAGCCATTTATGTAGCTATGTGTGTGTGACAGAATGCAGAAATCTAGCTTTTGAACATATTCCAACCCCCCCAAAAAGACAAATTATGGAATTTTCTGCAACTGAATATTTCATTAATTTTGGTTGGTCTTCCTTGAGTTTGGCCTCATTGGCTCAGTGGGCATTGTAACCTACAACTCTTGCACCAATTTTGAACATAACAATGAAGCTGAAAAAATGTAGTTGTGCACCAGCATCGCAATTCCATTACTTTTTATCATGGCTTACCTTGGTGTGGTTTGCAAAGTGCTTCTGAAAGATGAGGAAATCTGTTTCTTGCACCCATCCTGATTTATTTCCACTACCAATACTTCCTACTGGTCCATCTCTGACACAGTGGTCTGTATAATGTATGTGTGGGAACACAAACAGTGGAGGAATTGTGTTGCCAATGGCATTAACCGCATATACAAAAGCGACCAGTGAACCTCTCTCTGCTGATGTCGTTGCCCCAACTTGTTTAATATAAGTTAAAGTAATAGTGTGGTAAGTTGTAACATCTGCATTATTGTTACAACTAACCCAGACTGTTGCTGTTACAACTGACCCAGACTCCTATAGCCATGAACTAGCTAAGATTACAGCCAACGGCTAAAACATTAGCACTAAAGACCTACACAGAATATATCCCCATAGATATACAAATAACATAATTTAAGTTTGATGAGTTTAACTGCAAAGCAGATAATGCTATTAGAAATTGAAATAAAGTAGAAAAACTTACTTTTTGGCATACAAATTACTTTTTTTCGTGTTAAATTGTCTGTGTTTGAGAAAATGTGCTGATTTTTCACATGTGATAGCAAAACTGAATTGGGCATGCACAGGATGAATCACATCATTTGAAACTTAGCCCTGATTGGAGAAATTGGAAGTGTTACAACTGACCCACGTTACAACTATCCCCGGTCTCCCCTACTTATTTATTAAGTTGGTCTGAATTTTCACATATCAAAGACCCAAATAGTGACATATAAATTTAACACCTATAGGCTCTGTTTACAAACATGTGGATTGAATGTTAATGATGGTGGTTTGAAGTTTGTGTTATGGACTGTTAATCCCCTGGATTAATATTTCATAACTGCTGAGTTAAACAATGTAATTAATTTTACATCTGCTATCCATCAAAACCCAGCTGTCATGCAAAATTCAGAGCTTCCCTTGTTGTCGTTTACAGGCTTCAAACCCATACCTTCCAACAAGAAGCGGCTCGTTGACCTCTGGTGGACGTTTCCGATGCCCGTCCTGCAGACACGAGGTGATTCTGGACAGGCATGGTGTTTACGGCCTGCAGAGGAACCTGTTGGTTGAGAATATCATTGACATGTTCAAACAAGAATCCAGCAGGTGAGACAGATCAGACATTTGTCAAAATAACAGAAAATGAAAAGAATTCTTCATGTCTGACAGGAGGATGTTTTTATTAGTGAAACTCGCCTTGTAGGGCAGTAAAGTATAGTAGCAGGAAGTGAAACACTAACTCTGGCTTCTGAGTCAGAGATCTGCAGTGGGTGAGAGGACGTTTCTACTTGCAGTAGTCATCCACACAGATTTTTTATCCAGCAGATGACTGAAAGGCTTGTATGACATGATATCCACAACACTTCTTGCTGTTGTGACATTATTTCATTACCATTATCCTAAGTAGAGTTTATAGGATGACGGCCTCTCATCCGAGATGCTTCTTCAGTTCTGAGACCAAAACGTAGAGAGTGCCAAGGTATTTAAACCTTAATGGGGATTTCCCCTTAAGAGGTGATCGTTGCCCGACTAGTAGTCCTGTCCATCATCACAGGAGCCAAACTGGGAAGAAAGGAGTGGGTCATTACCACCTGAGGCTTCAGATGAAATCACTGCGAGATCTTGCTTGAGACCACATTATGTGACCCGTTGAGTTCACCTGACGCAACGTGTGAGTGGGTGTTGAGCCGCCTGGGAAACGGATCTTGAGACTGCATTGTAGGTGGTTGACAGTTGGTGTTGTTAATGATCCGTCATCGTCTTTTAAACCGTCTCCTCGGTCTAAAATGCAAACATTCACATCCTGCAAAGATTGACCTTTATCCTTTCTTAATGACTTAAAAACAAGCAAATGTAAGGTTTTGGAACAACCTACTCAAAGTCAGGACCTTAAACAGGTTGTTCGTGCTCAAAAACCCCTTTAAATGTGTTTTAATTAAAGCAATTCTGCAAAGAAGAGCAGGCCAAAATTCCTCCACGGTGATGTGAAAGACTCATTGCCAGATATCGCCAAAAGCTTTATTGCAGTTCTTCCTGCCAAGGGTTGCACAACTAGTCATTAGGTTTAGGGGACAATTACTTTTTCACACAGGGCAGGTGCATTTGGATAGCTTTTTCACGGAAATGAAATCATTATTTAAAAACTTCATTTTTTATTTACTTGGGTTATCTTTGTCTGATGGTGTGACAAATATGTATAAACTTAAGAAATAAGGAAAGGGAGAAAACTTTTAAGGTATAAAAACATGAATCATGTATGCTTGCTCCCACACTACTCAGCAGTGATGATGACCTATTGATTACAGTGCTGGCAGTGCATGTGAATGGCAGGGCACACCTGATGGGTCATCGATAAGCTGTTTAGATGCCGAGATGTGTAACAGTGACATTATCAAACTGACGCTGCATGTCACATCAGTATGCAAATGTGCAGCATCACGGGATACTACCGCTATTTCCATCGCACCTCAACAGCAGCAAACCAGCACCAGAGAAAAAGGAAGAAACGCCCGTGTGTGATATTCATGAGGACGAAAAGATCAACATTTACTGCGTGACCCACGGTGTGCCCACGTGCTCCATGTGCAAGGTCTTTGGAGCCCACAAAGACTGCGAGGTGGCTCCTCTCAGCAGCATCTACCAGACGAAGAAGGTGAGGCCTGAGATGCTTACAAAGGCTACGGATACTGTCAGCCATGGTGATGTGTTTTTTACAGTTTCATCATGAAGTTTATCATAGTATAACCATAGATTTGCCCCAGATTTGAGTCTGTAGTCATGCTGCCATGTCCTTGCCCCCTAGACGGAGCTGAGTGACGGGATTGCCATGGTGGTTGGTAACAACGACAGGATGCAGGGCATCATTAGTCAGCTAGAGGAAGCCTGTCGTGCCATAGAGGTCAGTGTCCGACTGCTGCAGTGCCTGGCCGCTCACTCACGCAGCAAGCCTCACTCCGTGCACACACTAATGTACCTGCACAGACGACCAAAGTGATGTAATGTGTCCTTGTCACGGCCACTCTTTCTGCTTTTATCCATCTGTGAGATTTAGACAGAGAGGCAGTAAGAGGAAAATAAATGTTTTGGTTCCACAGACTGCTTTAATCTCCCATTTTCATATTTTCTCCTACGCTGGGTCCACATACACTAGTTAGAGCACCCTATTCTGCCTTCGACCCACTTCCACGGACAATAAAACGAGCAGTGTAATTGATGGGGCGAGAACAGGCAGCTTTCTTATGGTTCACGTGCCACAGTTGGACGTAGTAGAGAGGAAGCTGGAGTGACTCCAGTCCCCTGTGTGTCACTGCTATAGCGTCATGCACATGGCACCAAATGAACGGAAGGCATTTTGCAGTATTTAGACATCCGAAGAATGAAAACAACAACTAGTTACCACATTTTCTCTCATTTTGAAATTTTAATGTACTTCGAAACTGAATTGCCTACATTTCCCACCCAGAACTCATTAATAAAGAATGGACCTGCAGAATTTACAACCTTTCCCTGTGGGTGTGCGTGTTTTCTTCACTTGTTCTCGCACGTACAGGAGAACAGTCGGAGACAGAAGACTCTGGTGTGTGAAAAGTTTGACCACCTATACTCTATCCTGGAGGAGAAAAAGAGGGAGCTGAATCAGAAGGTGACAGATGAACAGGAAGAGAAGGTGAACTATATCCGGGACCTGACAAGGAAATATGGAGACCATCTGGAAGAGAGCTGTAAAATCTTGGAGATGGGGATCCAGGCTATGGACGAGCCAGAAATGGCTTTATTCCTGCAGGTCAGAGCTGCTACCACATGGGGTTTAAATTTGACATAATTATAGCCAGTTCATAAAAGTTTATCAGTATTTTATGTGCATGTTCAGTTGAACTCTCCCTTGTGTCTTTCAGAACACAAAGCCTCTCCTCAAAAAGTAAGTATGCTGTTTGTTTTTCAATAATAATAATTGCACTGATAAGAGGATGAAGGGGTTTTGCAAAAAAAGAGACTACACTGCCAGTGTAAAAGTCAAAATCCTTTCTAGCTAATGTTTTTTAATCACTCTCATGAATGATTACATCTGCACTTACACATAAAACCACAACTCTAATAGAGCAAGGTCACACCTTCTCTCTGGTAGCTGTGGAAAATAATCCTGTGAAATGTTGCAAATCACTATCTTCTGCTGTGGCATCCTGAAATAACTTGCCGAACGTGCTAAACATCACAGATTGAATATATTTAAGACGTGTTACCATGACTTTGTGAGGCAACATTTAGTCCTGTGAATATCCTAAATGAGACTTATGTGCTCAGGATTGAAGAGGCATCCAGTGCAGCGCACCTGGATAAAGTAGAGCTTGGCTACGAGAGTATGGATCATTACAAAGTCGACTTCAAGAAAGAGGGCAAGGCCCTGCGGAGCATCGACTTCATCCAAGGTGAAGGAACGGAGATCACGGCTTTAATTTGCTTCACACCCCTCAGTCTTGTAGTTCTCCAGCCTTCATCCTTATTTGCCTTAATTCTCACACAGATGACGAAGATGAGGATGAAGAAGATGAGGATGCAGGAGCCGGTGCTGAGGAAGGAGAAGGATCGCAAACTGTTTCTGGAGGTGCTGTTTCAGCCACCTCTGCCCAGCCTTCTGCGCCCCCCCAGCAGATGAGCTCCTCCCCCAGCGCACCCACGAGCACTCCCTCAACTTAGCTGTCAGCCACCGGCCCTGACAACACCTAAACCAGAAGCAGGATTGATTGTTGCTCCTAAATGTTGACCTCGGGTCAGCTGTGATACATTTTTAGCCACGAGGGGAACCTAATCTGTGTATGTAGATCTTAAGGAAGACAGATGTTTTACTTCTGCCTCTTTTGTTGTGATTGGTCTGTCACAGCATTCGGACTGATTTTATCTCTTTTTCTCTGATTAAAAAAACATGCTTTAGTTCCTGCTTTTCATTTTGAACATGCTTAATGACAGAGGGACTTTGACTGTCATTCAGCTCTTTGCAGAATTCAGATGTACTCAAATATTTTTTTTATGTGGTTGACCTTTTGAGACTTGCTCCTTAAACTCCATCATTAAAAAAACATAATAGGAGAGCCGCTGGTTCTCCTCCCTGTTGTATACTTCTTGATGACTGATATAACTTTATGAGTAATGTAGCAGAGTGATAAAATAAGCACTGTGACATTTCAGTATTTCCTACATCGGGCTGCTTGTGTTATGTTTAATGTTCTTCATTGTAATGTGGCACAGGTATTATTTCCCATGATGATATATATGATACATGCATATTATATACATTAAAAGTGATTTGACTAAATACCTTCAGCATACTTTTTCACATCGCTAGTTGATACTAGATGTAAAAAATCCAGTTTTGTTTCTTCGTAATGCCTTCTCCCTCCCTCCCTCTTCGTCTTTCCACACTCCTATTTGCATTTCTGTGGAAGGAAATCCAGTTCAATGCGTGAGTGCCTTTTTTTGGCTTGTTCAGACACTTTTAACATCCTTCTCCACTGCATGATCAGGATAACACTCCTGCGTATACATATGAGACCACAGTGAGCAAATATGAGTGCTCCCATATTTTTAGACCAAAGCAAATAATTTGCTGCCCTGCGATGGCCTCACGTTGCTGTAACTCCACCGCTCAGGTAGTCCACCATTCAACGACCATCTGTTATTTTACACCGCGTCTCGGTGAGTTGGATCCTTTACAAACGGGCTCAATCCCACACTAAGCCTCAAGATGCTTTGCGGGCCAAAAAGAATAGGATGACTCACACCCACAGCTCTTGTTTAGTGTAGCCTGACACTGGGGGTCAAGAATCAGCGTTCACATACACACGCTCACACATAAACACACACACACACAGTGTCTTTGACACTAATTAGCTATCAGTGGTGCATCTTTGAGCTAAGCGTGGTTGCCTCTTGCTGGTATAATGAGAATTGCCTCTTGAGGATTAAGGGTTTAGAAGAAGAACGCTGTATGAATGTTCACTGCGCTGAAGGGTTGTTCAGATTTTTGGCAAAGTACTGCAGTTAGAGCTTTTTGTGTGTGTCTGTGTTAGACAGAAGGCATGAACTGGCTCCAGAGCAATGCCATGGTTAGACCTATGCAATTCTTTGCACTCAGTTAGGCAAACCTTTACCAGTCAGCATTTATAGGCAAGACTCAAGATGCTGTGGCCATTTGTGCACTCTTTAACCGGCTATTTTCTTTCTCTTTTTTTTTTAAGTTTCTTTAATGTGGGACTACAAATCTATATGTTTAAGATTATGTGTATTTTAATCAGATTACTCGTCAAAGTTAATGGGAATTTTATTTTTTTTAATTGGAGTTACTGGTAACTAATATGTAAGGATATCCACAGAGAAATGTAAGCATTGCTTTTATTTTTTTTATTAAAAATATAGATATAAGACGTTCTGTTGCACAACAGAAAATGACTGGTTGCACATAAGTTTATTAACAAACATAAATGTCATAAATACAGTGATTCATAATCTAAAACAAAATGCCAATTTTGTGAATGCAATTCATGTCTTAGACAAAAGTATTCATCTCAAATATGAAGAACGGCATATCTCTACAGATCTGACACCAACATTGAAATGGCAAGGTACAATCGGCTCATTATAAGTCAAGCCCGTTTATGCTCCATAGTTTGAGGTTAAAGCTATAAACAATAAAGTGATAAAGCAGCACTATATTGTACAGAGCATGTTTTGTGCTGATGGCAAAAATGCACAACAGAAGGAGTAAAAGAAAAAGAAAGGGAAGGGAGATCTTTGGCGGGCTGGGAAATCATTTCCCGAAGAGCTCCATCATTCTTCTGTTATTCTGCGCTTGCTGAGCCAGTTGTTCCGCCCTGGACATCTCCATCATCTCCCGGAGCAGGTGGAAGGTCAGATCCAGGGATATCGGCGGGTCCTCGGACCTTCTTCCCCTCTCCATCGAGTCGTCCCCGCGGTCTCCGAAGCCGCTTATGAGCGCCCTGATGTTCCCAACTTTGCCCTGTAAAAGACGCCGCGTCAGCTGGAGTTGCAAAGCTCTGTTGAAGATGGAAGGTGATCCGCCGGGATACATGGACGTTGATGGGAAAGAGTTCGAGTCCCCGTTGCCCAGTCGGATGAAATACTCCTCCCCAAGCCTCTCCAGAATCGGGCCGGATTGCTGCTGCTGGGAGTTTTGGGTTTGTAGAGCTGGGACGCGCAGAGTACTGCCAGGGCTCTCAATAGCCCGACATTCGTAGCGCGGTAAGAAGGCAACTAGCAGAATCACGGTGGTACCGAATAAATTGAGCTTCATGTCAGGATTTCAACAGGAATCTGGAAGGAAAAATGAAATAAATGTGGGTTATTTAATTTTGGCACGCTCGTTTTTCTTGCTGTGGCGCGAGATGTGCCGCGTAAAAAGGCAATTACGCACGTAAAAGAGACGTTGCAGTAATGCAACGGGCAAATTATAACTATTGCTGCCGCAGGTTATTTTTATTATTGTAAGATATTTTGCGATCTGTTGCCACCTGTTATTAGTAATTGGACTATATATTGTGAAATTGATCTGCGATGTGGAATATTTACGCGTAAAGGAAGCTCGAAAATTAGAATTAGGAATTATTGTCTTCTATCATTATACTTAGTCCATCCCCAAAAATGAAATCAGAAATGAGAACAGAAAGATATCAGCAAAGCCAAAAATCCACTTTATCATCTACAAATACAGTTTTTAAATGTTTGCTGTGAAGCACAAAGATGTCTTTAATTAAGCAAAGTCGCATTAAGCTGTGCTTGGCGAAAAGAATAACTAAAATGCCAAAAGAGGGAAAAATACGAATTCACAATGTGGGTAAAATTAATGAAACTTTTCTTACCTTCAGGCTTTAGAGGTGGTCCGCTACAGCCGTGTAGGTTGCCAGGTAGTTGGCGAGATGCCGCCCTCCTTCACTTCACTTTGAGGAATCAAGTATATAGTTACTTAAAGGATAGATGCTGAATGGACTTATATAGCCACCCTCACTATAAGTGTCGCGCTCCAAGCTGAGATTGAGTCTGCGCGTTCTTGCATGGGTGTAACGTGAATGGACGCCTCTGACAAAGTGCTTTAGTTTAGATGAGATGAGTCATATGTGAGTGCGCGCGCACGTGCACGAGCGTCTACCTCGGCGCTTTCAGAATAGGCCTATAGGTGACACACCTGCCGGCATTTTCACTTGAGTTTGTTAGTTGAAAAATAATTGCAAAGGTTCTTGGACTCCATGTGGCAAATAATCAGAAGTTAAAAAGTAATATTTAGACGAGGTAAGTCTGGAACTATGTTTTTTTCTTCTTATCAGTCACTGCTCATTTTCATCATGTGTCTTATAAAAGACAAAGGGAAAAAAAAAAACCTTCCTTATCTGACGACACCATACAGTGACTGCTCTTGGCTACAAAATTGCAAAAGTTATGTAACACTGTGGAAGTGCGGTAGTTTCAGGTATGACATTTTGGTGCAATCTTCAGGACTCACTTTGTCTCTGCATTTTACACCACAAGTATTCCAAAGCAGTTTTCCGACTGCCCTGTGTTGCATTCAGTGAAAGTGCATTTGCAAACACCTCAGGCTGGGAGAGAGAGAGAGAGAGCGGTATTGTCTCTCAGTGATTCATTGCTGCTGCACATATATACGTCACCACCTCTACCAATCGGTGCCTTGGCCACCTTGCTCCAGAGGGGCCCACCGCCAAGCCACACTTGCAAGATGAAGCGCTTATCCGGGTATTAGAAAAGCGATTAGAATGTTAAACAGCTCAAATCTTTAACTTTGTGTTTCCGTCTGCTTTACCTGCTTTACATTTACCCGAGCATTTGTGCAATACCTTAAAACAAGCAATTCCTCCACAATGCCAGAGGATTTCTTTTCAGTTCCGTTTGCTTATTAGTTTGTCTGTAAGCAAGTTTAAGTAAAAACAACCTGGCTGAAATTCATGAAACTTGGTGAAAAGTTGGCCATTATACTTTGGTTGGATCCAGATGGCCTTCTTTTAAATGATGAGCTAGGACACTGGCATTGGTAGAGCCCTTTTAGTTGTGCAATGCCATTAAATGAGCACTAATTCTTCCACAAAGGCAGAGGCAGAGGATGTGGATTCCCATATGGCAAAATATGTTGATAAAAAGATGGCCCTTTCATACTTACACCTAAACTTAGAATGCATGGTAAGGCAACCCTTCCAATTAATCCTTAATAGTAAATCCATTTCATTCAGATGTTCAGACCGGGAAAGAGTAAGATTCAAACACATGCAGAGGTCAAAGTGACCTAACAGGTAGTGTGCACTCAAGTAAAATCAACCACTCTGGAAAGAGAAAGCGAGAGAGAGCGGGGGGGACATTTGATTGTGTAAATGTAGTCATGAAGTGCAGGATGGTTTTTCTTCAGAAAAAAAGTACTGTCTTCCAAGATTCATGCATTACCTGCATTGGTTTTAGTGGATTAGAGGATAATATGCAAAAACCTTGTTTCCCCTAGTCTCTCCACTTTGTCACTTTTCATGCTCCGTTACCGCTCAAGGGGAGGTGTCAGGTCCCATCATGAGAAACACATGTTGGCTGACACAAATAGAAAACACCGCCATGAGAGAGGGACTGCTCGTGGTCAATTCACGTCACCTCATTTTCAAATCACCGTCCCTGGACAGATCACTGGGAGAGAAATCCTCTCCTGTGATGCCACCCCGGAAAAGACTTGGGCTTAAATTATTATCTCTCTCTTTGCTCAATTAGAGCGAGTCTTTTAGATGATTACATTAGATAAAACCCAAATGATTTGTCCTGGAAAACTGGAATGTTGCCACCTTTCCCACTGGCATTTTTGGTGGGACACTCAAAATGAATAGATGAAATTGGATTTCCACAGCACACAAACTACAAATTGCCAAAGAAAAAGTATTTTACAGAATTACTGTCAGAAGAGCAAATTCTCCTCTGCAGCAGATTCATTATTTGATCATTTGCCTTTCCAGTGCTTCTCGGTGAACTTTCCCTTCCTGAATAATTGGACAGCTTTCTCCAGTGGATAGAAGCGTGTTTTTCCTAATGCATGCTTGACTTTCACAAACAAAATTTTAATAATCAAAGTCACTCTCGCTGCTTAAGTGAGTGCAATCGCTGGGACTGCAGAGCCCAGGGCTAGACTACCACCTGACCTCAGTCTTGTTGCTCAGGTGTCCTTCTGGTTTATAGTGCAGTGATATAACCTGTTATAAAAACACCTCTAATAGAAGTGAGAGCCTGGCCTTTCATTTTACAAAGAAAAAAGACATGGACAATTTTACAGAAATGGCATTTCTTGTTTTACAGTTGACCACAAAACTACTCAAAGCTTTCATACAATCAGCCAACTAGTTATATGGTTAAACATATACGCTTCAACCATGGCTATTTAAGGCTAAGAAGTTTAATTAACTATGCAGGAGGAGATCTGCCAGTATCCCCACAGGGTGGCTTAATGTTAAAGTGTTCTTCAGCGTACCCCAGCTGCTTTTGAAAAGAACTGTTTTGATGAATGTTTCAGGATTTGAAACAAAGCAATCTTTTGAAGGTTTCAATGTCATCACATCTTGAAAAATTAAACGTGACACGGCTGGCTTTCTCTGGCTCTTCCTAAGACCGTGTACGTAACCCGTATGAGAACGTGTGACGCAAAGTTCTCTGTAATGCAGCGAAACCCCCCGAGGGCCATCTGTCTGTAACGATCTAGCACGTGCAGGTCAGAAGCTTCACTTTTACTCGTTCACATAGTGGTTGCCAGTCTTGTCACACAAATGCTGTGAAAGGGGAATAATGCCTGTAAGGATGATACTGGAACTCATAACAGAGCCCAGAATAGTTCCAGTGTTTAAGTTGAATAAGCAAGTAACAAATTGGTAATTACTGTGTGTGTCTTTGTAACTACAAAATACCTGCAGATTAGTTTTTGGGAAACCAAAAGTTTGAGTTCATATTCTGTGCTTATAGTCATTTAAAGAGATCATTCTGCCAGCTTTGTACTTACTCTGTCCTAATATCTTAAAGATGCTTTTTTAAGTTTAGAATCTACTTTCCATTTGTTAAGAAAGACATAAACAATACTAAGTTCTTTAATCTAAAAAGCCTCCATCCATTAATCCATTTATTCTCACTGTCATAGATCGAGAGGTGAGTTCGCCAGTTTGTGACAGGGCTCGTCTAAAAAGCTAATTTTATATTTCGATTAAAAATTAAACAGACAATATTGTATACCTGTAATTAAAAGGATCAATTGGAGGGTTTAAAGCCTTTTTTTAAATATAAATCACATAAAAACACCAAAATCAGCTGTGCACCTGGCTGGTTGTCGTTGCCTTTTGCCACGAGACCCTGTTTGCTTCCATGAAGGCATAAAATTTTTAAAGATGTCACTGATACATAGTTTCATTATTCTTTTTAAGTGATTTCCTGGAACAGCTGAGGTCTAAGGTTTTCAGCAAAGGTCACTCAAATAACAGTAAAAGATCCATTTAGTGTTATTTCTGATTGTTCACGTCACCAGGATTGTGAATGCTGCTGTGAGTTTTAAGGAGGGAGTGTGTAAACCAGTGCAACAGTGGGGGTTGTTTTAAATAAGAGCCCTATAGCACATAGAATCCTTAGGCTTATTAGTAACATTAATTCTTTTGTATTGTTTATATGTAGGAAAAGATGAAACTGTACAGTAGATTACAATCCAGATTATCTTCTAACCTGGACACTAAATACTATACTGTATCACTTTCAGTGTGACGAACCAGTTAAATATGACTGCG
The DNA here is from genome assembly GCA_922035795.1 of Oreochromis mossambicus. Lineage (NCBI taxonomy): Eukaryota > Metazoa > Chordata > Actinopteri > Cichliformes > Cichlidae > Oreochromis > Oreochromis mossambicus. Next base: position 10,989 of record CAKLIZ010002055.1, on the reverse strand, counting down.
GACTAAGGAGGAGGTTTTTAAATTATATTTTTTATATACAGTCACATGGCAGCAAATCATTACATTCAGGCATGTAGACAGGGTCAAGACAACCCGCTGAAGTTCAAAATGAGCATCAGAATGGGATAGAAATATGATTTAAGTGACTCTGAATGTGACATGGTTGTTGTTGGTCTGAGTATTTCACAAACTGCTGATCCACTGGGATTTTCCCACACAATCATCTCTAGGGTTTACAGAGAATGACTTGAAAAAGAGAAAAGATCCAGCGAGCAGCACTTCTCTGGGTGAAAATGTCCTGCCGATGTGAGAGGAGAATGACCAGACTGCTTCAACGCTGCTAGGAAGGCAACAGTAACTTAAAAAAATTACTCATTAAAACCACACAGTCACTGATCTCAATCCAACAGGGCACTTTGGAATGTGGTGGAACGGGAGAGTCAGATCATGGATGTGCAGCTGACAAACTGTGTGATGCTGCAGTGTCAATATGGACCAAAATCTCTGAGAAATGTTTCCAGCACCTTGTTGAAGCTACTGCATGAAGCAGCTCTGAAGGAAAGGGGGTCCAGCTTTGTAAATGTTTTCACAGACATGTCATATGGGTTTGTACAATGTTTGCAGAGAGGTTGATGCAACCTTCTTTGCTAAACTTTGACTTGACGAGTAATTTCCTGTCATTTGTCCAGCAGTCATGGAGCTAGAATTTGATGACTTATAATTCCCACCTTGCTATCGTTATGTGAACTGAATATGTTGGCTCAGTCAGTTTTCTCCGATTTATCCTTAGACTTCGTGTCTGTGAAATGAGACATATTTAGGGGCCTGTCTCTGTTTCAGGAAATACTAAATGTTCTGCTTCTGTGCATGATTTCAAGTTATTATTAGTGAAACTTTATTTCAGTGATACGTGACATACTGTTCTAACATTTCACTCAAAGGCATGAGACAGCAAATGTTCAATCCTAGAGTGTGATTAAAAAAAAAGAAAGAAAAACTGTCTCTGGAGAAATCTAGGCCAAAGCCATTCTAGCAAAATTGTAACCCAGTTTTCTCTTTGATAATACACTTTGACCATAATTGTCTCTTTGGGGCCACTTAATCTGAACATATATGCTGATGCTGTCTTCCCTGTGCACCCTCATGGCTAAGCTGCGAATCATTTATAATTCATTAATTTTGTCTAATCGTTATGCAGCTATAAAGTGTGATCAGTGGCAGGAATTTCTCAACAAAAAAAAGTCATGTCTCCTTTCAAGATTGACAAACATCAAATACATTGATGCTGGCAGTTATACAGATCAAAGTGACAGAAGACAGCCAGGGAAGAAACATTTCAAACAGCTTTCTTTATTCTAATCTTGGATTGTCTCAGAGCGCTAACAACCTTAAAAGCACTCTTCTTCCTTTCAACACAGCTCTCCTCACACCATGTAGCAATCAGAGGCATAAAGGCTGAAATGGTTGAACAGGTTTCTTCCTGTCTTTGTGAATGTCCATCATGCTGTTCTGTCTCACAGCGATCAGTGGTTATCTCAGATATCTTTATATAAGGGCTCTTTATATGGGTTATGATCAAATAGAAGTTTATCTGACAGAGCTAGTTCCCAATAAGTGGATTCAAATGGTTATAACTGCTGTTATACCCCTGTAATATTTTTCTTATGTAATATTTTTAATGTCTGTGGCAGTGTTTGAGAATTTGCTGAGAAGATGCCATCAGTTTCAGAAGCTGCAGCATCTATTTATGTCAAGTGGTGGGCTAATGAGAGAAAACCTGTCAGCGTATTGAAGTGTGTGGTCTTTTCTCCCTTTCTTTACCTAAGCATGCTTGCTGCATCTTCTATGTATTTTTTGTTTCTGTTTTTCTAGATTAGACCACTTACAGCAAAAATCTTGTTGCAAAAAAATGAAGAAACAAAGGAAACCAAAAAAGGTTGTATTTAAATAAAACCAGAATTCAATGAGCCTATATTTATTTGAAATATGTGTATTCATTTACACCAGCTGAAACATCTTATATGCATTAACTGGAAACAGGGCATAACATGTTTGGGTATTCGCCTTCAGAAGTATAGAATTCAATTCATTTCAGTTTTATTTAAACAACATTGAATCGCAACATCAGTCACCACAAGGTGCTTTATATTTTAAAATAAGGACCCTGCAATTATAAAGAGAAAACTCCAACTATCAGATGGCCACCCTGTGAGCAAGCACTTTGGCGACAGTGGGAAGGAAAAAAGCAGTTTTAACTGGAAGAAACCTCCGTCATAGAGAGCAAAGTGCTATATTAGGATGATATGGTACTATGAGGTCTATAAGATAAGACAGGATCTGATTATTCAAGACATTTTATGTGAGGAGAGGGATTTAAAATTAGATTCTGGAATTAGCAGGGAGTCAATGAAGAGAAGTTAATATAGGAGAAATATGTCTGTGTCAATAGTCTCACTGCAGCATTTTGGATCAACTAAAAGTTTTCAGTGAGTTTTTTGGACAACCTGATAATGAATTACAATAATCCAGCCCCGAAGTGATAAATGCATGAAATAGTTTTTCTGAATTTAGATTGAGTGCAGAAAATGGAAGAAAGCAGTCCTTCATATTTGTTTAATATGCACATTGAAGAATATATCCTGGTCAAAAACAACTCCAAGATCCCCAATGCGTTTCCAGAGGCCAAAGTAACGCCATGCAGAGTAAGCATCTGGTCAGATACCATATGCCTAAGTTTTTTATTTCAGTTTTATATGATTTTCGGTAGTTCGGTATCATGTCACATAGCAATAGACATGTTTGCCATGCCTGTATAAGCATGATGTAAACAGAACTGGTACTTGCACAGAATCCTGTGGAACTCCTTAAGTAACTCCCCATTCACTTAAAGAAACTGGAGTCTATTAGACAGATATGATTCAAACCACTGCAGTGGGAGGGTGAGGTTGGATAAAAAAATAACCATGATTCTCTAAATGGAAATCAGCGCATGACCTGCTTCCAGAACAAAATGACTGGGTGTGCATCTGAAGTTAGTAAGGGTGGTCCCTGTATATAGCTTGCTGCCCTCGGGAAAACCTCTAACCTATTCTAATGTTCGTTAAACCACATATTTATCGATATACTGAGGTGTCAAAACTTGTCATTAAATATACTGGGGAGGACGTCAAATGTTGTCTTTATGGGGGAGCGAGTTAAATAACACAACTGCCTTCTTTGAGCCTGGTGGCAACTGACCTAAAGCAGTGTGGAAAAACCACCCTATGGTCTGACAAATAAAACTTTTTGAAATACTTTTGTGGAAATTAGGAGATAAAGAGGACTGAAAGGTTGTCAGTGTAGCTCCAAAAGAGTCCATGTGCTAAAGTGGCATGCCTGGAGTCAAGACCTGTCACCCTTTGAAAACATTTGGCACATTATAAAATAAAAAAACATCGAAAACTGTGCCCTGTTACTGCTTTTGAGGAGCTGAAAGTCCTATGTCAAACATTTTACTTTCAATAGTGTAGTAAAGTTCCCCAACAGAGAGCAAACATGCTGCTGGCATCCCCTTCATCAAACTGACTCCAAGTTCCCGCTTTCTAACAGAGATTGTCCGCTTTTATATATGTGTGTGTCTTCATGGCTTTTCATGCCGTGTGCACAAACTGAGTCTTCTCAGATGATCGCGCTGGGCATTTGCCCCATAGCACACATAACGAATGTCCTCCATCACATTAGACAGAACCCAAGCCACTGAAGATGAAGTGAAATCAGCTATGAGATGCATTGTTGTTTTTCAGGAAGTGACTAGTCTAATGAGGAAAAAAAACGATGGAGCAGCAAATTGGGTCAAAAAAATATTTTGAGACCTTTCTGCAGAAAAGGAACTATCTTTACCATAAAAAACCCACAGTCTTGATTTAGTGTTTATCACATTAGAAGATCATCAAGAGAGTGTCTGTCACATAAAGACATTCTGTACATCCGCACATGTTTTACCCCAGAGCAAAATGAGTGACTCATCCATTGCTTTCTTTTTTTTTCCTGTTTTACTTGTTAACATCAGAAGATGACTGAGATTTTTCTACTGTAAATTGGGAAGTATTCCTCTTCCCTAATTGTTTGTGTAGGTGTCAATATTCCCTCTTTGGCTTCTCCCTGAGCCTGTTTGAGGAGCTAACAGGCACTGATCACACAGTGGCAGCAGGCCAAAATAAAAAATGAGACAATCACACCAGACAGCAGCACTCGGGGGGAAAAGGGGGGAACCAAAAGATATTCATCCTTTCTTCACAGAAACCCGAACAAATTGTGTTTCCCTAAAAACGGTTGGCACAAAAATGAACTCGGAAAGAAAGTGGCTCCTAATACAATAAGAAAAAGTGTGTTAAAGCTTTTGTTACTGTACAGTGAATAATATGTTTTAATAAATATATTGTTATGCTGAGAGCATTAACTGTGTCAGAGAGAATCACTGCTGGTGTGAACCTTGTTCTTCGTGATTAATTCGATTGAGTGGCTGTAATTTAAAAGCTTCCAGAGCTTCCACATCAATCTACTGAACTAGTCAAATAAAACTAATGTAATGAATCAATCAGCAGAGATACACACATTAATCTGAAGGGGTCCTCTGTCAGAAACCTCTCAGCACCAAGCTTAACCTTCCCGAGAAAGAGGAAAGAGTGACTATCCGAGGGAACAGGGTTAGAGAAAACAGTGAAGGAAGAGGCATTTATGGCAGGTGGTTGGACACTTAAGCTAGCCTTGTCTACTAAATTCATCAGCGTGAGTGACTGGACAACTCAGTAGTGACATTATTTTTTTACTTCGAGCAACGCCAAAACAGCTGACGAACAGAGGAGACGTGCCAGGAACTGCACTGTCCTTCACCGGTCCCTGCTCGATGCAGTGGTGATGGGCGGTCATCCAAATATTTAGCAACACTGAGGTTCTGATGTAACTGTCCCCCGGTGCTGCTAATGCACAAAGAAAACACCCTTTGACGTAGAAAGCACACAGACATAAGTACGCCATTATGGGCAGTGAGAGCAAGATGAATTTCACCTTTCCACAGTCTGGTCACATTTCAAAACAGGAGGAACCAGTATTTTTAGTAGTTTAGCAAAGTTTTTATTGCACACTGTTAATGGAGAAAACTTTGATATTCTGGGGAAATTGCCAGATGTTAGCACTAAACCCAGTCACATTGTAACCCTTTTTGCTACAGAATAAAGGGAGAGCAAAGTTATCCATGAACGGACTCAAGGCTCACTGTTTCCTTTGTGTTCCAGTCGCTTGCTAAGCTAAGCTAGCGTAGCAAAACTAGCCTAGCCCCTTGCTGGTGTTGACTTCATAGTATACACCCGTTCGCTACTTTGTGAGGAACACCTATTTAACTGCTCATTAACACAAATATCTAATAAAATCATTATATTTAGGCATGGAGACATGGTAAAGACCAGATGCTGAAGTTGAAACTGAGTTTAGAAATGGGGAAGAAAGGCGATTTAAGTGATTTTGAACGTAACATGGTTGGGTTGGTATTTCAGAAACTGCTGTAGTGTACTGCATAAAAGTCACCAGCGTTCTGCTGACTCAGTGACTGCGGAGTTTCAAACCCCTCTGGCATTAACATCAGCACGAAAACCGTGCACCGGGAGCTTCACGATGAAGGTTTCCAGGGTTGAGAAGCTCCTGTATGTGTAATGTGTAGTGAGTGTAGCTTGCTGGTAAGCCTGGAAAAAATATTTGCCTTATTTGTTCACATTTCAAGTCAAGTCTAAAGCTAAAATCAAATCAAATCCATAGATCTCAAATGTTGCATAGAGGAAGTACATTCTATGGTTTAGAAGACGCAACCTCGAATGCTTTAGCTTTCAGTCAGGAACGAGGAACCACCAACAGGCTTTGAGAGAAGTTGTATTCTGTAAGGCACATAGACTACAACTGCTTCTCTGGGCTGCCTTGATATTAGTGATGATTCTTTCCCTCCTCCTACAAAGCTAGTTTCACTTAGAGCATAATGCCCTGACGTAGCTAAAAATAGTTTATGTTTATATGCACTAAATTGTTGTTGTGGCCTCTTGTTATGCAGCCAAGCCTGCTGACCTTGTGAAAACCTTTGAATCTTATACATTGGTGCACTGCTGTGTCTGAGCCCAGCTACCATGTGAGCTTTTCATGTTCTTCTCTACATATATTGCCTGAGTTTATACACCATCGCTGCTTCGGCTGCTTTGGCAGACCTTAAAATATCCTGCCACTCATGAGCCGATGCCCCAGTGAGAGGCAAATTTAATTTTGCTCTATAAAAAACTAAACTGTGACAAAAGCTAGACCTCTGCTTGTCTGTTGTCCTTTTTCTTACTGCCTTTTTTTAGGTCCTATTTTTGCTACTAGACTTTCTACTTTTGGCCTGTCTTAGCATCCAGTTTTGAACTTTTGAAGCCTTTGTTAGAATTAAATAGCTCTATCTGTAGATTTAACACTTGAATTTTGCTGGCTAACGCCGGTCGCTGTATGTGTAAGCTGCTTATGACATCTTGCCTCAACCTCCAAATCTGCTCTTTGTTGTATGATTCACATTATACCATCATCCTAAGCTTTAAAAAAGCCTATTCAATATCTCCACACTTGTATCTTTGCCATGCATAACACCTTACAGTTCACTTTAATAGTCAGCCTTCTGTAAATTTCCACTCCCATTCAAACGACATCATAACTGTTTTTGACGTAACCTGTAAATGTAATTTTTAGATGCACTTTTTTGATCTTTAACTTCAAGCTACACTAAATTTAGATTGAAGCTACACCTGTTTATTAATGCAACTTACGTGACAATAATCTGTGCAATTAGGTATGTAAACATGGTCACGAAGAGTTGCTTAAGTTCAAACTGAGCATCTTAATGGAGGAAAAAAAGGTGATTTAAGTGACTATGAAAGTGGTATGGTTGCTGGTCACAGACGGGCTGGTCTGAGTACTTCAAAAACTGCTGATCTATTGGGATTTTCCTGCACAATCATCTCTAGCGTTTACAGAGAATGATAAGGAAAAAGAGAAAGTATCCAGTGAGCAGCAGTCCTCCGGCCCTGTTGATACCAGAGTTCAGAGGAGGATGGCCAGACTGCTTCAAAGCTGCTAGGAAGGCAACAGTTACTGAAATAACCAGTTATTACAACCAAAGTATGCAGAACAGCATCTCTGAATGCACAACGCATTGAGTCTTGAAGTAGACTGGCAACAACAGCGGAAGAACACACCAGGTGTAACACCTGTCAGCTAAGAACAGGAAACAATGGCTACATTTTGCACAGGTTCCCCCAAATTTGCCAACAGAAGATTAGAAAAATGTTGCTGATCTGACAAGTCTTGATTTCGCTGCAACATTTAGATGGTAGGGTCAGAATATGGTGTCCGGTGTCAGTGGTTCAGGCTGGTGGCTGTGGTGGTGCAATCCAGTAATAGTATGATATGTGGGTTTTTTTGGCCTCTTGGTACTAACCGAGCATCTGTAAATACCACACTCTAGCTGAGTGTTGCTGCTGACCATGTTCATCCCTGTATGACCACAGGGAGTCCATCCTCTGATTATTGTTCACAGTAGGAAAGCTCTTCATGTCACGAAGTTCAAACCATCTCAAACTGGTTTCTTGAACGTGACGGTGAATTCACTGACCTCAGATGGCCTCCACATTCACCAGATCTCAGTCTAATAGAGTTACTTTGGTGACACGGATTCACATCATGCAGCCAACAAATCTGCAGCAGCTGTGATGCTGTCACATCAACAAGGACCAAAATCTTCTGAGGAATGCTTCCAGCACCTTGGAAAATATCCCACAAAGAATCATGGGGTCCAACCTGGTACTAGCAAAGTATACCTAATGAAGTGGCCAGTGAGTGTATTAGCACAGACAATGTAGTAACCAAGTCTTTTTTGTTTTATTTTGTTCTTTTAAATCAAATTAAAATTGTTCCTCTCACAGCACAATTATTTTTGCCACTGTGACAACAAAGTCTTCCTTTGATTACTTCGTACAAAGTCGAGTTAGCTCTCATTTGGCCGACAGTGACAATGTTTGCCTAATGAGGTGACTTGAAAATAAAAATAATATATGTCACATGGAGTAAAGGTGAAGTTTATCCCTGTCGAGCCAGCAACTTAAATTGCCTTTCCTCGCAATTAAATCACAGTGCCTTTAAAAACTCGCTAAGTGCTCTCCGATGGGAGTTTTTCTCTGCAGCACGACTGAAAAAAAGGCAAAGAATTCATTCACAGGTCATTATATTTGAGTACCTGCATTTTCAGATCTAATTATTGTTTCCACTTTTACTAATCAGCAGTGTTTGCTTGATTACTTTGCCTCATGCTTAAGGTTTGCTTTAACATCCTTACCTCAGTGCAAAAATGTTTTATTGGCAGCTAAATTAGACAGGATGCGGTGAGCAAATATTCAATGATCATAGCTGGAAGGCTACACTCGATCCATCCAAGAACTTTCTGTTTGATTACTGAACTGTTCTGTGACCAATGATTTGTAATTAGGGTGTTTTCTTTATTCCCCTCCCCGATGTGTCCAGCTCACTGGGCTGTGCAGACAACTCCCACACAGGCGATTGTCAACTCCGGTGGGCTTCCCCAAGCTCCTTGACCCCTCTCAACATCAGTGAGAGTGAATTTCATTACCTGCAGTTATGTAAACATTAATTAGATGAGGGATTTTGGATACTGGCCCAAACCCAATCCTTCCTTCTGCACTGAGCTGGAAGCCATCACTCTCCACCGTGCTCAGGTTTGTTGTCTTGGCATTGGCGTGCATGTGTATGTGCACTTTTTTTTGTCTGCTTCACACAAATAAACCTACAGTACAAAACACGACTAAATATATGCACCCATCCGCCTGATTGAGCTGTGTGATGTAACGCTGAGCCTCAGGGTGGATGTAGTTTAGTTTAACTTGGGTTGGCAGTGATTTTTCAAACAGGGCAGAAGGATCAGGAGCCTAACTAACCACAAGTAGGCTGTACATACCCTGAGGTGATTCACACAATTGCAGTCAAGATGCTGCTTTGTTTCACCCCTACACCCTGCCTGTAAGAGCATGTAGAGGATAAGAAAACGGATTCGGCATCTGTTATCCTTCCTAAATCGTCTCCAACACTGAATCATCATGTTTTATTTGGAAGTGCATATGGAGTCGACGCCTTGAGGCTGTCACTCTGCATTACCCACGACCGACACCACGTATGCAGGCAAGAGTAAAACAAGCTGTAGTGTAAATTATCCACAAATCCCCGCTCCTGAGGAAACACTTTAAAACCCTCAGAATAAACCTGAGAAGCAGCACGGCAGTTGGTTTCACTTTGAGGTGCTTCTTCGAGGAAGGAGGCAGAGCAGAAAAGTCGATGTGAGTGCAGATGTGTGCGTGTGTGTTATGTATTCTCATTAGGGTGTTTGTAGAGGCTGCATATAATGGAAATGAAAGACCCTCTCAAAAGAATTGCTGACTTTGACCATTTTGATCACAGCTCATTATAATAGCTCTCTTCACTTCCTGCTGAATCTAAGATGGCAACGGAGCAGCGGGAGTCCCGCCTTTGAAATACCACAATCTCGCATCTATCCTCCGAGCGCGAGCAAGTGTGGACAAATTAAGAGGAACACCAAATGATATCAAGCACCTGAGGGGTGGCGAGGTGGAGGAGCGTCGCTCTTTGCTTTGAAAACAGATTCGAGCCTTCTTTAGATGCTGTCAGAGTCTGAAACTGTTCATTCAATAGAAGAACCCCCCCCCCCCTTTGAAGGATAACTGAGGTGGAAATCTGCTTTGCACGCTGAGATCCAAAAACTCCTCATAAAGGTTCATTCATGCTCAGATCTTTTCATGGCTCAGGGGTGCAGAATTTGAGCTCTGTAGGCCAGGTTTCTCTCGTCTTTGTGCACAGGCGTTAGATAAAAGTGGTTTCTGAAAGGCAGCCCCACCATACATTCGAGCTTTGTATGCCCAAGGTCACAAAATACAGTTTTCTCGGGAATGAGCGACAGAGGTGCCGGCTCAATTTAGTGGTCTTATTTGAGGCGGCACATTGGAGGCACTTAACCACGACAAAGTGTCCATTTATGACCAGCGCGCTGCTTTGCTGATGCACTTTTGTCCACTTTGGGTACTTGCTGTTGTGATTTCTGGAAGTCTGGTTAGTAGCCTCACATCAGGTGGCTAACATGCAATCACCACTTTAACAGTAACAATGCTGAAAATTAAATATTAAATGTGATTTTTGAGCTTTCTAAACCTGCAGACACCTTGTGAAACTCTACCAAATTCACTTACTCAAACTTCAGGGCGTGGAAGGGGAAAAAAGTAGAGATTACATTTACATTTCAAAGGGAGCATACCAAGGCTTGAGGGTCCTTGCATAGATGTATGTGATCCATATTATTTATAGCTCAGGAATGTCCCCCGGGACGCTGATGCTGCTCGGCGTCTGTCAGGCCATAAGCGAGGACAGTTAGGTGAATGTAGTTTGCAATTAGTGAGCCAAAGGGTTCCACAGTGCGTGACCAACATTTAATCGCTCCATTGATCCGGCAACTATTTGGAAAACGAAGCAAAGCAGCTGACGGGAGCCTGTTTTAGACACACGGAGCAGGTGGACTTTATATTATATCTACGATTATCTGCTCCAGCATGAATGTGATCACACGGGGATGTTTAGCATGCTGGAGACAAACTGACACTCTGTTAGCAATAAGTGACAGAGGCTGAGAGAATGAGTGAAGCAAGGTGACTCCTGCCCTTTTGTTAATGAGCACCGCTCCTCTGGCTCATTCTAACACCACAGACTGATCTATGAGTGGCTCCTGTTGAATGCCGCAGGAACAAAGTTCCTATTCCCGGGTGGATTTCTTGGAATCTCACTTCATTCTGCCTGTCACAGGGTTGCATGCACGCACACGCACACACACACACACACACACACACACACACACACACACACACACAC
>CAKLIZ010002054.1:0-26149 GCA_922035795.1 Oreochromis mossambicus | reverse complement strand
TTTCCCCATTTTATTATTATTTTTTTTTTTTTACCTTTTTCTCATTTTTTAAAGTTGATTCCTAACTTGCAAACCCCGGAGGGGGACACTAAATGAAACAAAGAGACAAATTAGAGAGTGTGAGAGAGACATTCATTCATTTTCAGTAATGACATCTGTCTAAAATGTTTAAATATGACTCACTGATTCTGCATGAAAAGCACTGTGTGCACATCCATGTGGCTTTATATAAAAGGAAAAGAGGTGCGAGGAAGGCAGATGTCATATTGTATGAGTCAGATGAAAAGAAAAAAGAAAAAGATGAGGTATGCTTAAATGGGTCAGAAGCTTCCACTATGAGGATCCTGCTACGTTCGCTTTGACATTGAGTTTCTAATTAAAGAGTATGTAAAAAAATTTTGTATAGGTCAAATGTTTTGAAAAAGTGCATCTTTAATTGCTTCGTTTGCGTGGGACATTTAGACGTGACAAATATTTGGAAATAAAGTGAGGAACTCATACAGATTCATGAAGATGAGCACTCCATTAGCAGAGGACAGGGGTTTTAATTTGTAATTGAAATACCGCTAATGAGAATCAGTGGACGGAGGAATAACAATCGTGCAACAGCACAGAAATAAACAAAGGCGCTTTATTAGTGTGTGACGCTTGCCACAGTCCTCCACACAACTGTTAATTACGGTCTCTGAGTCATCCATCTGAATGTGTTCGCAGCACCTTTATAAGTCATTTCACAGTCAAACAAAGTGATAAAGTTTGTTTTCATCACGAGTGGAGAGATAATCAAACACTAAACAATCACTTTTAAATTCCCTTTTTGAACAGTGCTTGCAGGTGTGATAATTTTTTAATTTAACATGCACAGCAGATTTGCAGGATATGCTGTGTATTTATGCTGACTAGACCATCACTGCAGGCAGTGCAGAGCCAAACATTTTCAAGCTCACTTCTATTTTTTATACACCCCAAAACTCTACTTGATTCCGTGGGAAAGTTTAAGAAAATCATCATCTGTTTTTATGGATTTGCATTTATTTGTAGAAAAATACATTAACTGCCAATACTAGCCATTTTGTTTCAACATCTGAAATATGTATTTTCATTAAAAGAAATGATTAGAGAAGCTTCATAGAACAGCAATTCTTAGCAAGTTTGTAAAAGCGCTCAAAATTGAATTTAGGGGAGGGAAAAAAAAAAATCTCTCTCCTTCGAGCCGGATTCGAACCAGCGACCTAAGGATGCCTGGGAAACCACTACAGTCCTCCGCTCTACCAACTGAGCTATCGAAGGGAGCTGACGACTATCCCCACCCCCTGTGTATTTATGAGATCCGCAGATATGGCGGACGCCCTCTTCGGTTAACATGTTTTCTGGAAATTCGCATTCGCCACTGTTTTCCACTTGAGCTAAATAGTTGTGTGTGAGAGTTTCCCCACATATTTGAAGTAACTTGATTGCCCTCAAAGGAACTTTAACATTGCGAGCCTTTCAATAACTTAGCAGCTATTAAACCCTGTTATTATTCACATTTGTTAGAGCTAACCTAGACAGCTTAATAATGCTACCTTACCGCACTGTATTTCGGCATGATATGTGAAATATATCAAACACTACACCGTCACATTGAACCAATTACGTATCTCACGAACAATAAATACACACACAACGAACAACTTCCGTACCGGGGAATTAGCTCAAATGGTAGAGCGCTCGCTTAGCATGCGAGAGGTAGCGGGATCGATGCCCGCATTCTCCAATAACATTTTCATTTTTCCTTCAATGTAAGGCCTCGAACACGCTAACAAACACCAAAATATTTTAGCTGAATTGTTCTTTTTAAAATAGTAGCAGTTATCACCTACTTTTAAGGATGCGGTGAATACACCTAATGTTACGATTGTCGTCCTTATGCTGTTCTCTAAGTGCAAATACCCATGTGCAAAAAATGCTTTACACATGCCATAGTTTGTTTAATGCTAGGTAAAATCACGATCACTCCTTTAATTAGGAGCTTAGCCAGCGAACCTAGGATTGTAACAAACCTCTCCTGTGCGTGGTTATCTTCCCTCTTACGTAATGGTCTCCTCCCAACTTTGACTGGAAGTCACTTTTGATAGCTTCCGGCTGCTGTCTATTGTCTAAGTTAACATTAATGCAAAGCTAGCACTTGATCGGCAACATGGTAAAAAGGTAGTGAGTACTAGGTGTTTTCAGTAGAGACTGTCAGATGCTATCAATAATTTTAGATATAAAAGTCACAATCAAAGTTAGCCTATGATTGCATCACTTGCCAAATCACTTGCCCCTATCCTCTCAAACACATAGCTACATGGCACCCAGTGTAGAAGAGGCTGGGGATGGGCTGCTGTTCAGCACTGCCCTACTTAGTTTCATATATGGACAAGGCAAAAATGGCAACCTTAGACGTGACAGCAGTAGCTGCTAAAAACAGAACTGACACAGAGGAGATAGGAGTCTACACCCACTAGGACAAACATAACAGGCCTACTCAGCCTGAAGCTGGGCCTATGATAGATTGCTTTTAGAAAGGACTTCATACTAAACTTTTCAGACTTTTTAAGTTGTTTAGTTGCGTGTGAAATCGTTGACACCATGGACAACTTGGAGAAACAGCTGATTTGTCCAATATGCTTGGAAATGTTTACAAAGCCTGTGGTCATCCTACCCTGCCAGCACAACCTGTGCAGAAAATGTGCCAATGATGTTTTCCAGGTAAGCTATTGAATGGCTCAAATTGGTAGGGGAGACCGGGGATAGTTGTAACATTTTTGACATTTCTGTCTGTAAATTGCAGCTCTTTTAAGGTAGTGGATTCAAAATTTAATGCAAAGTATTTACATGTCTCTGCTATTAAATAGTGCAGCTAATTTCTCTGCAGGACAATTGCCCATTGCATGGTATGGTCTCAAACACAAAGAGTGAAATGTTACAATTAACCCCATAGTCTGGGTTAGTTGTAACATATCCTGGGGTGAAATGTAACACAATGAAATAAGGGTACTGACAAAACATTAACATGTAATCTTTTTTATTCAACAGATGAATGCACTTAGAGCCATTTATGTAGCTATGTGTGTGTGACAGAATGCAGAAATCTAGCTTTTGAACATATTCCAACCCCCCCAAAAAGACAAATTATGGAATTTTCTGCAACTGAATATTTCATTAATTTTGGTTGGTCTTCCTTGAGTTTGGCCTCATTGGCTCAGTGGGCATTGTAACCTACAACTCTTGCACCAATTTTGAACATAACAATGAAGCTGAAAAAATGTAGTTGTGCACCAGCATCGCAATTCCATTACTTTTTATCATGGCTTACCTTGGTGTGGTTTGCAAAGTGCTTCTGAAAGATGAGGAAATCTGTTTCTTGCACCCATCCTGATTTATTTCCACTACCAATACTTCCTACTGGTCCATCTCTGACACAGTGGTCTGTATAATGTATGTGTGGGAACACAAACAGTGGAGGAATTGTGTTGCCAATGGCATTAACCGCATATACAAAAGCGACCAGTGAACCTCTCTCTGCTGATGTCGTTGCCCCAACTTGTTTAATATAAGTTAAAGTAATAGTGTGGTAAGTTGTAACATCTGCATTATTGTTACAACTAACCCAGACTGTTGCTGTTACAACTGACCCAGACTCCTATAGCCATGAACTAGCTAAGATTACAGCCAACGGCTAAAACATTAGCACTAAAGACCTACACAGAATATATCCCCATAGATATACAAATAACATAATTTAAGTTTGATGAGTTTAACTGCAAAGCAGATAATGCTATTAGAAATTGAAATAAAGTAGAAAAACTTACTTTTTGGCATACAAATTACTTTTTTTCGTGTTAAATTGTCTGTGTTTGAGAAAATGTGCTGATTTTTCACATGTGATAGCAAAACTGAATTGGGCATGCACAGGATGAATCACATCATTTGAAACTTAGCCCTGATTGGAGAAATTGGAAGTGTTACAACTGACCCACGTTACAACTATCCCCGGTCTCCCCTACTTATTTATTAAGTTGGTCTGAATTTTCACATATCAAAGACCCAAATAGTGACATATAAATTTAACACCTATAGGCTCTGTTTACAAACATGTGGATTGAATGTTAATGATGGTGGTTTGAAGTTTGTGTTATGGACTGTTAATCCCCTGGATTAATATTTCATAACTGCTGAGTTAAACAATGTAATTAATTTTACATCTGCTATCCATCAAAACCCAGCTGTCATGCAAAATTCAGAGCTTCCCTTGTTGTCGTTTACAGGCTTCAAACCCATACCTTCCAACAAGAAGCGGCTCGTTGACCTCTGGTGGACGTTTCCGATGCCCGTCCTGCAGACACGAGGTGATTCTGGACAGGCATGGTGTTTACGGCCTGCAGAGGAACCTGTTGGTTGAGAATATCATTGACATGTTCAAACAAGAATCCAGCAGGTGAGACAGATCAGACATTTGTCAAAATAACAGAAAATGAAAAGAATTCTTCATGTCTGACAGGAGGATGTTTTTATTAGTGAAACTCGCCTTGTAGGGCAGTAAAGTATAGTAGCAGGAAGTGAAACACTAACTCTGGCTTCTGAGTCAGAGATCTGCAGTGGGTGAGAGGACGTTTCTACTTGCAGTAGTCATCCACACAGATTTTTTATCCAGCAGATGACTGAAAGGCTTGTATGACATGATATCCACAACACTTCTTGCTGTTGTGACATTATTTCATTACCATTATCCTAAGTAGAGTTTATAGGATGACGGCCTCTCATCCGAGATGCTTCTTCAGTTCTGAGACCAAAACGTAGAGAGTGCCAAGGTATTTAAACCTTAATGGGGATTTCCCCTTAAGAGGTGATCGTTGCCCGACTAGTAGTCCTGTCCATCATCACAGGAGCCAAACTGGGAAGAAAGGAGTGGGTCATTACCACCTGAGGCTTCAGATGAAATCACTGCGAGATCTTGCTTGAGACCACATTATGTGACCCGTTGAGTTCACCTGACGCAACGTGTGAGTGGGTGTTGAGCCGCCTGGGAAACGGATCTTGAGACTGCATTGTAGGTGGTTGACAGTTGGTGTTGTTAATGATCCGTCATCGTCTTTTAAACCGTCTCCTCGGTCTAAAATGCAAACATTCACATCCTGCAAAGATTGACCTTTATCCTTTCTTAATGACTTAAAAACAAGCAAATGTAAGGTTTTGGAACAACCTACTCAAAGTCAGGACCTTAAACAGGTTGTTCGTGCTCAAAAACCCCTTTAAATGTGTTTTAATTAAAGCAATTCTGCAAAGAAGAGCAGGCCAAAATTCCTCCACGGTGATGTGAAAGACTCATTGCCAGATATCGCCAAAAGCTTTATTGCAGTTCTTCCTGCCAAGGGTTGCACAACTAGTCATTAGGTTTAGGGGACAATTACTTTTTCACACAGGGCAGGTGCATTTGGATAGCTTTTTCACGGAAATGAAATCATTATTTAAAAACTTCATTTTTTATTTACTTGGGTTATCTTTGTCTGATGGTGTGACAAATATGTATAAACTTAAGAAATAAGGAAAGGGAGAAAACTTTTAAGGTATAAAAACATGAATCATGTATGCTTGCTCCCACACTACTCAGCAGTGATGATGACCTATTGATTACAGTGCTGGCAGTGCATGTGAATGGCAGGGCACACCTGATGGGTCATCGATAAGCTGTTTAGATGCCGAGATGTGTAACAGTGACATTATCAAACTGACGCTGCATGTCACATCAGTATGCAAATGTGCAGCATCACGGGATACTACCGCTATTTCCATCGCACCTCAACAGCAGCAAACCAGCACCAGAGAAAAAGGAAGAAACGCCCGTGTGTGATATTCATGAGGACGAAAAGATCAACATTTACTGCGTGACCCACGGTGTGCCCACGTGCTCCATGTGCAAGGTCTTTGGAGCCCACAAAGACTGCGAGGTGGCTCCTCTCAGCAGCATCTACCAGACGAAGAAGGTGAGGCCTGAGATGCTTACAAAGGCTACGGATACTGTCAGCCATGGTGATGTGTTTTTTACAGTTTCATCATGAAGTTTATCATAGTATAACCATAGATTTGCCCCAGATTTGAGTCTGTAGTCATGCTGCCATGTCCTTGCCCCCTAGACGGAGCTGAGTGACGGGATTGCCATGGTGGTTGGTAACAACGACAGGATGCAGGGCATCATTAGTCAGCTAGAGGAAGCCTGTCGTGCCATAGAGGTCAGTGTCCGACTGCTGCAGTGCCTGGCCGCTCACTCACGCAGCAAGCCTCACTCCGTGCACACACTAATGTACCTGCACAGACGACCAAAGTGATGTAATGTGTCCTTGTCACGGCCACTCTTTCTGCTTTTATCCATCTGTGAGATTTAGACAGAGAGGCAGTAAGAGGAAAATAAATGTTTTGGTTCCACAGACTGCTTTAATCTCCCATTTTCATATTTTCTCCTACGCTGGGTCCACATACACTAGTTAGAGCACCCTATTCTGCCTTCGACCCACTTCCACGGACAATAAAACGAGCAGTGTAATTGATGGGGCGAGAACAGGCAGCTTTCTTATGGTTCACGTGCCACAGTTGGACGTAGTAGAGAGGAAGCTGGAGTGACTCCAGTCCCCTGTGTGTCACTGCTATAGCGTCATGCACATGGCACCAAATGAACGGAAGGCATTTTGCAGTATTTAGACATCCGAAGAATGAAAACAACAACTAGTTACCACATTTTCTCTCATTTTGAAATTTTAATGTACTTCGAAACTGAATTGCCTACATTTCCCACCCAGAACTCATTAATAAAGAATGGACCTGCAGAATTTACAACCTTTCCCTGTGGGTGTGCGTGTTTTCTTCACTTGTTCTCGCACGTACAGGAGAACAGTCGGAGACAGAAGACTCTGGTGTGTGAAAAGTTTGACCACCTATACTCTATCCTGGAGGAGAAAAAGAGGGAGCTGAATCAGAAGGTGACAGATGAACAGGAAGAGAAGGTGAACTATATCCGGGACCTGACAAGGAAATATGGAGACCATCTGGAAGAGAGCTGTAAAATCTTGGAGATGGGGATCCAGGCTATGGACGAGCCAGAAATGGCTTTATTCCTGCAGGTCAGAGCTGCTACCACATGGGGTTTAAATTTGACATAATTATAGCCAGTTCATAAAAGTTTATCAGTATTTTATGTGCATGTTCAGTTGAACTCTCCCTTGTGTCTTTCAGAACACAAAGCCTCTCCTCAAAAAGTAAGTATGCTGTTTGTTTTTCAATAATAATAATTGCACTGATAAGAGGATGAAGGGGTTTTGCAAAAAAAGAGACTACACTGCCAGTGTAAAAGTCAAAATCCTTTCTAGCTAATGTTTTTTAATCACTCTCATGAATGATTACATCTGCACTTACACATAAAACCACAACTCTAATAGAGCAAGGTCACACCTTCTCTCTGGTAGCTGTGGAAAATAATCCTGTGAAATGTTGCAAATCACTATCTTCTGCTGTGGCATCCTGAAATAACTTGCCGAACGTGCTAAACATCACAGATTGAATATATTTAAGACGTGTTACCATGACTTTGTGAGGCAACATTTAGTCCTGTGAATATCCTAAATGAGACTTATGTGCTCAGGATTGAAGAGGCATCCAGTGCAGCGCACCTGGATAAAGTAGAGCTTGGCTACGAGAGTATGGATCATTACAAAGTCGACTTCAAGAAAGAGGGCAAGGCCCTGCGGAGCATCGACTTCATCCAAGGTGAAGGAACGGAGATCACGGCTTTAATTTGCTTCACACCCCTCAGTCTTGTAGTTCTCCAGCCTTCATCCTTATTTGCCTTAATTCTCACACAGATGACGAAGATGAGGATGAAGAAGATGAGGATGCAGGAGCCGGTGCTGAGGAAGGAGAAGGATCGCAAACTGTTTCTGGAGGTGCTGTTTCAGCCACCTCTGCCCAGCCTTCTGCGCCCCCCCCAGCAGATGAGCTCCTCCCCCAGCGCACCCACGAGCACTCCCTCAACTTAGCTGTCAGCCACCGGCCCTGACAACACCTAAACCAGAAGCAGGATTGATTGTTGCTCCTAAATGTTGACCTCGGGTCAGCTGTGATACATTTTTAGCCACGAGGGGAACCTAATCTGTGTATGTAGATCTTAAGGAAGACAGATGTTTTACTTCTGCCTCTTTTGTTGTGATTGGTCTGTCACAGCATTCGGACTGATTTTATCTCTTTTTCTCTGATTAAAAAAACATGCTTTAGTTCCTGCTTTTCATTTTGAACATGCTTAATGACAGAGGGACTTTGACTGTCATTCAGCTCTTTGCAGAATTCAGATGTACTCAAATATTTTTTTTATGTGGTTGACCTTTTGAGACTTGCTCCTTAAACTCCATCATTAAAAAAACATAATAGGAGAGCCGCTGGTTCTCCTCCCTGTTGTATACTTCTTGATGACTGATATAACTTTATGAGTAATGTAGCAGAGTGATAAAATAAGCACTGTGACATTTCAGTATTTCCTACATCGGGCTGCTTGTGTTATGTTTAATGTTCTTCATTGTAATGTGGCACAGGTATTATTTCCCATGATGATATATATGATACATGCATATTATATACATTAAAAGTGATTTGACTAAATACCTTCAGCATACTTTTTCACATCGCTAGTTGATACTAGATGTAAAAAATCCAGTTTTGTTTCTTCGTAATGCCTTCTCCCTCCCTCCCTCTTCGTCTTTCCACACTCCTATTTGCATTTCTGTGGAAGGAAATCCAGTTCAATGCGTGAGTGCCTTTTTTTGGCTTGTTCAGACACTTTTAACATCCTTCTCCACTGCATGATCAGGATAACACTCCTGCGTATACATATGAGACCACAGTGAGCAAATATGAGTGCTCCCATATTTTTAGACCAAAGCAAATAATTTGCTGCCCTGCGATGGCCTCACGTTGCTGTAACTCCACCGCTCAGGTAGTCCACCATTCAACGACCATCTGTTATTTTACACCGCGTCTCGGTGAGTTGGATCCTTTACAAACGGGCTCAATCCCACACTAAGCCTCAAGATGCTTTGCGGGCCAAAAAGAATAGGATGACTCACACCCACAGCTCTTGTTTAGTGTAGCCTGACACTGGGGGTCAAGAATCAGCGTTCACATACACACGCTCACACATAAACACACACACACACAGTGTCTTTGACACTAATTAGCTATCAGTGGTGCATCTTTGAGCTAAGCGTGGTTGCCTCTTGCTGGTATAATGAGAATTGCCTCTTGAGGATTAAGGGTTTAGAAGAAGAACGCTGTATGAATGTTCACTGCGCTGAAGGGTTGTTCAGATTTTTGGCAAAGTACTGCAGTTAGAGCTTTTTGTGTGTGTCTGTGTTAGACAGAAGGCATGAACTGGCTCCAGAGCAATGCCATGGTTAGACCTATGCAATTCTTTGCACTCAGTTAGGCAAACCTTTACCAGTCAGCATTTATAGGCAAGACTCAAGATGCTGTGGCCATTTGTGCACTCTTTAACCGGCTATTTTCTTTCTCTTTTTTTTTTAAGTTTCTTTAATGTGGGACTACAAATCTATATGTTTAAGATTATGTGTATTTTAATCAGATTACTCGTCAAAGTTAATGGGAATTTTATTTTTTTTAATTGGAGTTACTGGTAACTAATATGTAAGGATATCCACAGAGAAATGTAAGCATTGCTTTTATTTTTTTTATTAAAAATATAGATATAAGACGTTCTGTTGCACAACAGAAAATGACTGGTTGCACATAAGTTTATTAACAAACATAAATGTCATAAATACAGTGATTCATAATCTAAAACAAAATGCCAATTTTGTGAATGCAATTCATGTCTTAGACAAAAGTATTCATCTCAAATATGAAGAACGGCATATCTCTACAGATCTGACACCAACATTGAAATGGCAAGGTACAATCGGCTCATTATAAGTCAAGCCCGTTTATGCTCCATAGTTTGAGGTTAAAGCTATAAACAATAAAGTGATAAAGCAGCACTATATTGTACAGAGCATGTTTTGTGCTGATGGCAAAAATGCACAACAGAAGGAGTAAAAGAAAAAGAAAGGGAAGGGAGATCTTTGGCGGGCTGGGAAATCATTTCCCGAAGAGCTCCATCATTCTTCTGTTATTCTGCGCTTGCTGAGCCAGTTGTTCCGCCCTGGACATCTCCATCATCTCCCGGAGCAGGTGGAAGGTCAGATCCAGGGATATCGGCGGGTCCTCGGACCTTCTTCCCCTCTCCATCGAGTCGTCCCCGCGGTCTCCGAAGCCGCTTATGAGCGCCCTGATGTTCCCAACTTTGCCCTGTAAAAGACGCCGCGTCAGCTGGAGTTGCAAAGCTCTGTTGAAGATGGAAGGTGATCCGCCGGGATACATGGACGTTGATGGGAAAGAGTTCGAGTCCCCGTTGCCCAGTCGGATGAAATACTCCTCCCCAAGCCTCTCCAGAATCGGGCCGGATTGCTGCTGCTGGGAGTTTTGGGTTTGTAGAGCTGGGACGCGCAGAGTACTGCCAGGGCTCTCAATAGCCCGACATTCGTAGCGCGGTAAGAAGGCAACTAGCAGAATCACGGTGGTACCGAATAAATTGAGCTTCATGTCAGGATTTCAACAGGAATCTGGAAGGAAAAATGAAATAAATGTGGGTTATTTAATTTTGGCACGCTCGTTTTTCTTGCTGTGGCGCGAGATGTGCCGCGTAAAAAGGCAATTACGCACGTAAAAGAGACGTTGCAGTAATGCAACGGGCAAATTATAACTATTGCTGCCGCAGGTTATTTTTATTATTGTAAGATATTTTGCGATCTGTTGCCACCTGTTATTAGTAATTGGACTATATATTGTGAAATTGATCTGCGATGTGGAATATTTACGCGTAAAGGAAGCTCGAAAATTAGAATTAGGAATTATTGTCTTCTATCATTATACTTAGTCCATCCCCAAAAATGAAATCAGAAATGAGAACAGAAAGATATCAGCAAAGCCAAAAATCCACTTTATCATCTACAAATACAGTTTTTAAATGTTTGCTGTGAAGCACAAAGATGTCTTTAATTAAGCAAAGTCGCATTAAGCTGTGCTTGGCGAAAAGAATAACTAAAATGCCAAAAGAGGGAAAAATACGAATTCACAATGTGGGTAAAATTAATGAAACTTTTCTTACCTTCAGGCTTTAGAGGTGGTCCGCTACAGCCGTGTAGGTTGCCAGGTAGTTGGCGAGATGCCGCCCTCCTTCACTTCACTTTGAGGAATCAAGTATATAGTTACTTAAAGGATAGATGCTGAATGGACTTATATAGCCACCCTCACTATAAGTGTCGCGCTCCAAGCTGAGATTGAGTCTGCGCGTTCTTGCATGGGTGTAACGTGAATGGACGCCTCTGACAAAGTGCTTTAGTTTAGATGAGATGAGTCATATGTGAGTGCGCGCGCACGTGCACGAGCGTCTACCTCGGCGCTTTCAGAATAGGCCTATAGGTGACACACCTGCCGGCATTTTCACTTGAGTTTGTTAGTTGAAAAATAATTGCAAAGGTTCTTGGACTCCATGTGGCAAATAATCAGAAGTTAAAAAGTAATATTTAGACGAGGTAAGTCTGGAACTATGTTTTTTTCTTCTTATCAGTCACTGCTCATTTTCATCATGTGTCTTATAAAAGACAAAGGGAAAAAAAAAAACCTTCCTTATCTGACGACACCATACAGTGACTGCTCTTGGCTACAAAATTGCAAAAGTTATGTAACACTGTGGAAGTGCGGTAGTTTCAGGTATGACATTTTGGTGCAATCTTCAGGACTCACTTTGTCTCTGCATTTTACACCACAAGTATTCCAAAGCAGTTTTCCGACTGCCCTGTGTTGCATTCAGTGAAAGTGCATTTGCAAACACCTCAGGCTGGGAGAGAGAGAGAGAGAGCGGTATTGTCTCTCAGTGATTCATTGCTGCTGCACATATATACGTCACCACCTCTACCAATCGGTGCCTTGGCCACCTTGCTCCAGAGGGGCCCACCGCCAAGCCACACTTGCAAGATGAAGCGCTTATCCGGGTATTAGAAAAGCGATTAGAATGTTAAACAGCTCAAATCTTTAACTTTGTGTTTCCGTCTGCTTTACCTGCTTTACATTTACCCGAGCATTTGTGCAATACCTTAAAACAAGCAATTCCTCCACAATGCCAGAGGATTTCTTTTCAGTTCCGTTTGCTTATTAGTTTGTCTGTAAGCAAGTTTAAGTAAAAACAACCTGGCTGAAATTCATGAAACTTGGTGAAAAGTTGGCCATTATACTTTGGTTGGATCCAGATGGCCTTCTTTTAAATGATGAGCTAGGACACTGGCATTGGTAGAGCCCTTTTAGTTGTGCAATGCCATTAAATGAGCACTAATTCTTCCACAAAGGCAGAGGCAGAGGATGTGGATTCCCATATGGCAAAATATGTTGATAAAAAGATGGCCCTTTCATACTTACACCTAAACTTAGAATGCATGGTAAGGCAACCCTTCCAATTAATCCTTAATAGTAAATCCATTTCATTCAGATGTTCAGACCGGGAAAGAGTAAGATTCAAACACATGCAGAGGTCAAAGTGACCTAACAGGTAGTGTGCACTCAAGTAAAATCAACCACTCTGGAAAGAGAAAGCGAGAGAGAGCGGGGGGGACATTTGATTGTGTAAATGTAGTCATGAAGTGCAGGATGGTTTTTCTTCAGAAAAAAAGTACTGTCTTCCAAGATTCATGCATTACCTGCATTGGTTTTAGTGGATTAGAGGATAATATGCAAAAACCTTGTTTCCCCTAGTCTCTCCACTTTGTCACTTTTCATGCTCCGTTACCGCTCAAGGGGAGGTGTCAGGTCCCATCATGAGAAACACATGTTGGCTGACACAAATAGAAAACACCGCCATGAGAGAGGGACTGCTCGTGGTCAATTCACGTCACCTCATTTTCAAATCACCGTCCCTGGACAGATCACTGGGAGAGAAATCCTCTCCTGTGATGCCACCCCGGAAAAGACTTGGGCTTAAATTATTATCTCTCTCTTTGCTCAATTAGAGCGAGTCTTTTAGATGATTACATTAGATAAAACCCAAATGATTTGTCCTGGAAAACTGGAATGTTGCCACCTTTCCCACTGGCATTTTTGGTGGGACACTCAAAATGAATAGATGAAATTGGATTTCCACAGCACACAAACTACAAATTGCCAAAGAAAAAGTATTTTACAGAATTACTGTCAGAAGAGCAAATTCTCCTCTGCAGCAGATTCATTATTTGATCATTTGCCTTTCCAGTGCTTCTCGGTGAACTTTCCCTTCCTGAATAATTGGACAGCTTTCTCCAGTGGATAGAAGCGTGTTTTTCCTAATGCATGCTTGACTTTCACAAACAAAATTTTAATAATCAAAGTCACTCTCGCTGCTTAAGTGAGTGCAATCGCTGGGACTGCAGAGCCCAGGGCTAGACTACCACCTGACCTCAGTCTTGTTGCTCAGGTGTCCTTCTGGTTTATAGTGCAGTGATATAACCTGTTATAAAAACACCTCTAATAGAAGTGAGAGCCTGGCCTTTCATTTTACAAAGAAAAAAGACATGGACAATTTTACAGAAATGGCATTTCTTGTTTTACAGTTGACCACAAAACTACTCAAAGCTTTCATACAATCAGCCAACTAGTTATATGGTTAAACATATACGCTTCAACCATGGCTATTTAAGGCTAAGAAGTTTAATTAACTATGCAGGAGGAGATCTGCCAGTATCCCCACAGGGTGGCTTAATGTTAAAGTGTTCTTCAGCGTACCCCAGCTGCTTTTGAAAAGAACTGTTTTGATGAATGTTTCAGGATTTGAAACAAAGCAATCTTTTGAAGGTTTCAATGTCATCACATCTTGAAAAATTAAACGTGACACGGCTGGCTTTCTCTGGCTCTTCCTAAGACCGTGTACGTAACCCGTATGAGAACGTGTGACGCAAAGTTCTCTGTAATGCAGCGAAACCCCCCGAGGGCCATCTGTCTGTAACGATCTAGCACGTGCAGGTCAGAAGCTTCACTTTTACTCGTTCACATAGTGGTTGCCAGTCTTGTCACACAAATGCTGTGAAAGGGGAATAATGCCTGTAAGGATGATACTGGAACTCATAACAGAGCCCAGAATAGTTCCAGTGTTTAAGTTGAATAAGCAAGTAACAAATTGGTAATTACTGTGTGTGTCTTTGTAACTACAAAATACCTGCAGATTAGTTTTTGGGAAACCAAAAGTTTGAGTTCATATTCTGTGCTTATAGTCATTTAAAGAGATCATTCTGCCAGCTTTGTACTTACTCTGTCCTAATATCTTAAAGATGCTTTTTTAAGTTTAGAATCTACTTTCCATTTGTTAAGAAAGACATAAACAATACTAAGTTCTTTAATCTAAAAAGCCTCCATCCATTAATCCATTTATTCTCACTGTCATAGATCGAGAGGTGAGTTCGCCAGTTTGTGACAGGGCTCGTCTAAAAAGCTAATTTTATATTTCGATTAAAAATTAAACAGACAATATTGTATACCTGTAATTAAAAGGATCAATTGGAGGGTTTAAAGCCTTTTTTTAAATATAAATCACATAAAAACACCAAAATCAGCTGTGCACCTGGCTGGTTGTCGTTGCCTTTTGCCACGAGACCCTGTTTGCTTCCATGAAGGCATAAAATTTTTAAAGATGTCACTGATACATAGTTTCATTATTCTTTTTAAGTGATTTCCTGGAACAGCTGAGGTCTAAGGTTTTCAGCAAAGGTCACTCAAATAACAGTAAAAGATCCATTTAGTGTTATTTCTGATTGTTCACGTCACCAGGATTGTGAATGCTGCTGTGAGTTTTAAGGAGGGAGTGTGTAAACCAGTGCAACAGTGGGGGTTGTTTTAAATAAGAGCCCTATAGCACATAGAATCCTTAGGCTTATTAGTAACATTAATTCTTTTGTATTGTTTATATGTAGGAAAAGATGAAACTGTACAGTAGATTACAATCCAGATTATCTTCTAACCTGGACACTAAATACTATACTGTATCACTTTCAGTGTGACGAACCAGTTAAATATGACTGCGGACTAAGGAGGAGGTTTTTAAATTATATTTTTTATATACAGTCACATGGCAGCAAATCATTACATTCAGGCATGTAGACAGGGTCAAGACAACCCGCTGAAGTTCAAAATGAGCATCAGAATGGGATAGAAATATGATTTAAGTGACTCTGAATGTGACATGGTTGTTGTTGGTCTGAGTATTTCACAAACTGCTGATCCACTGGGATTTTCCCACACAATCATCTCTAGGGTTTACAGAGAATGACTTGAAAAAGAGAAAAGATCCAGCGAGCAGCACTTCTCTGGGTGAAAATGTCCTGCCGATGTGAGAGGAGAATGACCAGACTGCTTCAACGCTGCTAGGAAGGCAACAGTAACTTAAAAAAATTACTCATTAAAACCACACAGTCACTGATCTCAATCCAACAGGGCACTTTGGAATGTGGTGGAACGGGAGAGTCAGATCATGGATGTGCAGCTGACAAACTGTGTGATGCTGCAGTGTCAATATGGACCAAAATCTCTGAGAAATGTTTCCAGCACCTTGTTGAAGCTACTGCATGAAGCAGCTCTGAAGGAAAGGGGGTCCAGCTTTGTAAATGTTTTCACAGACATGTCATATGGGTTTGTACAATGTTTGCAGAGAGGTTGATGCAACCTTCTTTGCTAAACTTTGACTTGACGAGTAATTTCCTGTCATTTGTCCAGCAGTCATGGAGCTAGAATTTGATGACTTATAATTCCCACCTTGCTATCGTTATGTGAACTGAATATGTTGGCTCAGTCAGTTTTCTCCGATTTATCCTTAGACTTCGTGTCTGTGAAATGAGACATATTTAGGGGCCTGTCTCTGTTTCAGGAAATACTAAATGTTCTGCTTCTGTGCATGATTTCAAGTTATTATTAGTGAAACTTTATTTCAGTGATACGTGACATACTGTTCTAACATTTCACTCAAAGGCATGAGACAGCAAATGTTCAATCCTAGAGTGTGATTAAAAAAAAAGAAAGAAAAACTGTCTCTGGAGAAATCTAGGCCAAAGCCATTCTAGCAAAATTGTAACCCAGTTTTCTCTTTGATAATACACTTTGACCATAATTGTCTCTTTGGGGCCACTTAATCTGAACATATATGCTGATGCTGTCTTCCCTGTGCACCCTCATGGCTAAGCTGCGAATCATTTATAATTCATTAATTTTGTCTAATCGTTATGCAGCTATAAAGTGTGATCAGTGGCAGGAATTTCTCAACAAAAAAAAGTCATGTCTCCTTTCAAGATTGACAAACATCAAATACATTGATGCTGGCAGTTATACAGATCAAAGTGACAGAAGACAGCCAGGGAAGAAACATTTCAAACAGCTTTCTTTATTCTAATCTTGGATTGTCTCAGAGCGCTAACAACCTTAAAAGCACTCTTCTTCCTTTCAACACAGCTCTCCTCACACCATGTAGCAATCAGAGGCATAAAGGCTGAAATGGTTGAACAGGTTTCTTCCTGTCTTTGTGAATGTCCATCATGCTGTTCTGTCTCACAGCGATCAGTGGTTATCTCAGATATCTTTATATAAGGGCTCTTTATATGGGTTATGATCAAATAGAAGTTTATCTGACAGAGCTAGTTCCCAATAAGTGGATTCAAATGGTTATAACTGCTGTTATACCCCTGTAATATTTTTCTTATGTAATATTTTTAATGTCTGTGGCAGTGTTTGAGAATTTGCTGAGAAGATGCCATCAGTTTCAGAAGCTGCAGCATCTATTTATGTCAAGTGGTGGGCTAATGAGAGAAAACCTGTCAGCGTATTGAAGTGTGTGGTCTTTTCTCCCTTTCTTTACCTAAGCATGCTTGCTGCATCTTCTATGTATTTTTTGTTTCTGTTTTTCTAGATTAGACCACTTACAGCAAAAATCTTGTTGCAAAAAAATGAAGAAACAAAGGAAACCAAAAAAGGTTGTATTTAAATAAAACCAGAATTCAATGAGCCTATATTTATTTGAAATATGTGTATTCATTTACACCAGCTGAAACATCTTATATGCATTAACTGGAAACAGGGCATAACATGTTTGGGTATTCGCCTTCAGAAGTATAGAATTCAATTCATTTCAGTTTTATTTAAACAACATTGAATCGCAACATCAGTCACCACAAGGTGCTTTATATTTTAAAATAAGGACCCTGCAATTATAAAGAGAAAACTCCAACTATCAGATGGCCACCCTGTGAGCAAGCACTTTGGCGACAGTGGGAAGGAAAAAAGCAGTTTTAACTGGAAGAAACCTCCGTCATAGAGAGCAAAGTGCTATATTAGGATGATATGGTACTATGAGGTCTATAAGATAAGACAGGATCTGATTATTCAAGACATTTTATGTGAGGAGAGGGATTTAAAATTAGATTCTGGAATTAGCAGGGAGTCAATGAAGAGAAGTTAATATAGGAGAAATATGTCTGTGTCAATAGTCTCACTGCAGCATTTTGGATCAACTAAAAGTTTTCAGTGAGTTTTTTGGACAACCTGATAATGAATTACAATAATCCAGCCCCGAAGTGATAAATGCATGAAATAGTTTTTCTGAATTTAGATTGAGTGCAGAAAATGGAAGAAAGCAGTCCTTCATATTTGTTTAATATGCACATTGAAGAATATATCCTGGTCAAAAACAACTCCAAGATCCCCAATGCGTTTCCAGAGGCCAAAGTAACGCCATGCAGAGTAAGCATCTGGTCAGATACCATATGCCTAAGTTTTTTATTTCAGTTTTATATGATTTTCGGTAGTTCGGTATCATGTCACATAGCAATAGACATGTTTGCCATGCCTGTATAAGCATGATGTAAACAGAACTGGTACTTGCACAGAATCCTGTGGAACTCCTTAAGTAACTCCCCATTCACTTAAAGAAACTGGAGTCTATTAGACAGATATGATTCAAACCACTGCAGTGGGAGGGTGAGGTTGGATAAAAAAATAACCATGATTCTCTAAATGGAAATCAGCGCATGACCTGCTTCCAGAACAAAATGACTGGGTGTGCATCTGAAGTTAGTAAGGGTGGTCCCTGTATATAGCTTGCTGCCCTCGGGAAAACCTCTAACCTATTCTAATGTTCGTTAAACCACATATTTATCGATATACTGAGGTGTCAAAACTTGTCATTAAATATACTGGGGAGGACGTCAAATGTTGTCTTTATGGGGGAGCGAGTTAAATAACACAACTGCCTTCTTTGAGCCTGGTGGCAACTGACCTAAAGCAGTGTGGAAAAACCACCCTATGGTCTGACAAATAAAACTTTTTGAAATACTTTTGTGGAAATTAGGAGATAAAGAGGACTGAAAGGTTGTCAGTGTAGCTCCAAAAGAGTCCATGTGCTAAAGTGGCATGCCTGGAGTCAAGACCTGTCACCCTTTGAAAACATTTGGCACATTATAAAATAAAAAAACATCGAAAACTGTGCCCTGTTACTGCTTTTGAGGAGCTGAAAGTCCTATGTCAAACATTTTACTTTCAATAGTGTAGTAAAGTTCCCCAACAGAGAGCAAACATGCTGCTGGCATCCCCTTCATCAAACTGACTCCAAGTTCCCGCTTTCTAACAGAGATTGTCCGCTTTTATATATGTGTGTGTCTTCATGGCTTTTCATGCCGTGTGCACAAACTGAGTCTTCTCAGATGATCGCGCTGGGCATTTGCCCCATAGCACACATAACGAATGTCCTCCATCACATTAGACAGAACCCAAGCCACTGAAGATGAAGTGAAATCAGCTATGAGATGCATTGTTGTTTTTCAGGAAGTGACTAGTCTAATGAGGAAAAAAAACGATGGAGCAGCAAATTGGGTCAAAAAAATATTTTGAGACCTTTCTGCAGAAAAGGAACTATCTTTACCATAAAAAACCCACAGTCTTGATTTAGTGTTTATCACATTAGAAGATCATCAAGAGAGTGTCTGTCACATAAAGACATTCTGTACATCCGCACATGTTTTACCCCAGAGCAAAATGAGTGACTCATCCATTGCTTTCTTTTTTTTTCCTGTTTTACTTGTTAACATCAGAAGATGACTGAGATTTTTCTACTGTAAATTGGGAAGTATTCCTCTTCCCTAATTGTTTGTGTAGGTGTCAATATTCCCTCTTTGGCTTCTCCCTGAGCCTGTTTGAGGAGCTAACAGGCACTGATCACACAGTGGCAGCAGGCCAAAATAAAAAATGAGACAATCACACCAGACAGCAGCACTCGGGGGGAAAAGGGGGGAACCAAAAGATATTCATCCTTTCTTCACAGAAACCCGAACAAATTGTGTTTCCCTAAAAACGGTTGGCACAAAAATGAACTCGGAAAGAAAGTGGCTCCTAATACAATAAGAAAAAGTGTGTTAAAGCTTTTGTTACTGTACAGTGAATAATATGTTTTAATAAATATATTGTTATGCTGAGAGCATTAACTGTGTCAGAGAGAATCACTGCTGGTGTGAACCTTGTTCTTCGTGATTAATTCGATTGAGTGGCTGTAATTTAAAAGCTTCCAGAGCTTCCACATCAATCTACTGAACTAGTCAAATAAAACTAATGTAATGAATCAATCAGCAGAGATACACACATTAATCTGAAGGGGTCCTCTGTCAGAAACCTCTCAGCACCAAGCTTAACCTTCCCGAGAAAGAGGAAAGAGTGACTATCCGAGGGAACAGGGTTAGAGAAAACAGTGAAGGAAGAGGCATTTATGGCAGGTGGTTGGACACTTAAGCTAGCCTTGTCTACTAAATTCATCAGCGTGAGTGACTGGACAACTCAGTAGTGACATTATTTTTTTACTTCGAGCAACGCCAAAACAGCTGACGAACAGAGGAGACGTGCCAGGAACTGCACTGTCCTTCACCGGTCCCTGCTCGATGCAGTGGTGATGGGCGGTCATCCAAATATTTAGCAACACTGAGGTTCTGATGTAACTGTCCCCCGGTGCTGCTAATGCACAAAGAAAACACCCTTTGACGTAGAAAGCACACAGACATAAGTACGCCATTATGGGCAGTGAGAGCAAGATGAATTTCACCTTTCCACAGTCTGGTCACATTTCAAAACAGGAGGAACCAGTATTTTTAGTAGTTTAGCAAAGTTTTTATTGCACACTGTTAATGGAGAAAACTTTGATATTCTGGGGAAATTGCCAGATGTTAGCACTAAACCCAGTCACATTGTAACCCTTTTTGCTACAGAATAAAGGGAGAGCAAAGTTATCCATGAACGGACTCAAGGCTCACTGTTTCCTTTGTGTTCCAGTCGCTTGCTAAGCTAAGCTAGCGTAGCAAAACTAGCCTAGCCCCTTGCTGGTGTTGACTTCATAGTATACACCCGTTCGCTACTTTGTGAGGAACACCTATTTAACTGCTCATTAACACAAATATCTAATAAAATCATTATATTTAGGCATGGAGACATGGTAAAGACCAGATGCTGAAGTTGAAACTGAGTTTAGAAATGGGGAAGAAAGGCGATTTAAGTGATTTTGAACGTAACATGGTTGGGTTGGTATTTCAGAAACTGCTGTAGTGTACTGCATAAAAGTCACCAGCGTTCTGCTGACTCAGTGACTGCGGAGTTTCAAACCCCTCTGGCATTAACATCAGCACGAAAACCGTGCACCGGGAGCTTCACGATGAAGGTTTCCAGGGTTGAGAAGCTCCTGTATGTGTAATGTGTAGTGAGTGTAGCTTGCTGGTAAGCCTGGAAAAAATATTTGCCTTATTTGTTCACATTTCAAGTCAAGTCTAAAGCTAAAATCAAATCAAATCCATAGATCTCAAATGTTGCATAGAGGAAGTACATTCTATGGTTTAGAAGACGCAACCTCGAATGCTTTAGCTTTCAGTCAGGAACGAGGAACCACCAACAGGCTTTGAGAGAAGTTGTATTCTGTAAGGCACATAGACTACAACTGCTTCTCTGGGCTGCCTTGATATTAGTGATGATTCTTTCCCTCCTCCTACAAAGCTAGTTTCACTTAGAGCATAATGCCCTGACGTAGCTAAAAATAGTTTATGTTTATATGCACTAAATTGTTGTTGTGGCCTCTTGTTATGCAGCCAAGCCTGCTGACCTTGTGAAAACCTTTGAATCTTATACATTGGTGCACTGCTGTGTCTGAGCCCAGCTACCATGTGAGCTTTTCATGTTCTTCTCTACATATATTGCCTGAGTTTATACACCATCGCTGCTTCGGCTGCTTTGGCAGACCTTAAAATATCCTGCCACTCATGAGCCGATGCCCCAGTGAGAGGCAAATTTAATTTTGCTCTATAAAAAACTAAACTGTGACAAAAGCTAGACCTCTGCTTGTCTGTTGTCCTTTTTCTTACTGCCTTTTTTTAGGTCCTATTTTTGCTACTAGACTTTCTACTTTTGGCCTGTCTTAGCATCCAGTTTTGAACTTTTGAAGCCTTTGTTAGAATTAAATAGCTCTATCTGTAGATTTAACACTTGAATTTTGCTGGCTAACGCCGGTCGCTGTATGTGTAAGCTGCTTATGACATCTTGCCTCAACCTCCAAATCTGCTCTTTGTTGTATGATTCACATTATACCATCATCCTAAGCTTTAAAAAAGCCTATTCAATATCTCCACACTTGTATCTTTGCCATGCATAACACCTTACAGTTCACTTTAATAGTCAGCCTTCTGTAAATTTCCACTCCCATTCAAACGACATCATAACTGTTTTTGACGTAACCTGTAAATGTAATTTTTAGATGCACTTTTTTGATCTTTAACTTCAAGCTACACTAAATTTAGATTGAAGCTACACCTGTTTATTAATGCAACTTACGTGACAATAATCTGTGCAATTAGGTATGTAAACATGGTCACGAAGAGTTGCTTAAGTTCAAACTGAGCATCTTAATGGAGGAAAAAAAGGTGATTTAAGTGACTATGAAAGTGGTATGGTTGCTGGTCACAGACGGGCTGGTCTGAGTACTTCAAAAACTGCTGATCTATTGGGATTTTCCTGCACAATCATCTCTAGCGTTTACAGAGAATGATAAGGAAAAAGAGAAAGTATCCAGTGAGCAGCAGTCCTCCGGCCCTGTTGATACCAGAGTTCAGAGGAGGATGGCCAGACTGCTTCAAAGCTGCTAGGAAGGCAACAGTTACTGAAATAACCAGTTATTACAACCAAAGTATGCAGAACAGCATCTCTGAATGCACAACGCATTGAGTCTTGAAGTAGACTGGCAACAACAGCGGAAGAACACACCAGGTGTAACACCTGTCAGCTAAGAACAGGAAACAATGGCTACATTTTGCACAGGTTCCCCCAAATTTGCCAACAGAAGATTAGAAAAATGTTGCTGATCTGACAAGTCTTGATTTCGCTGCAACATTTAGATGGTAGGGTCAGAATATGGTGTCCGGTGTCAGTGGTTCAGGCTGGTGGCTGTGGTGGTGCAATCCAGTAATAGTATGATATGTGGGTTTTTTTGGCCTCTTGGTACTAACCGAGCATCTGTAAATACCACACTCTAGCTGAGTGTTGCTGCTGACCATGTTCATCCCTGTATGACCACAGGGAGTCCATCCTCTGATTATTGTTCACAGTAGGAAAGCTCTTCATGTCACGAAGTTCAAACCATCTCAAACTGGTTTCTTGAACGTGACGGTGAATTCACTGACCTCAGATGGCCTCCACATTCACCAGATCTCAGTCTAATAGAGTTACTTTGGTGACACGGATTCACATCATGCAGCCAACAAATCTGCAGCAGCTGTGATGCTGTCACATCAACAAGGACCAAAATCTTCTGAGGAATGCTTCCAGCACCTTGGAAAATATCCCACAAAGAATCATGGGGTCCAACCTGGTACTAGCAAAGTATACCTAATGAAGTGGCCAGTGAGTGTATTAGCACAGACAATGTAGTAACCAAGTCTTTTTTGTTTTATTTTGTTCTTTTAAATCAAATTAAAATTGTTCCTCTCACAGCACAATTATTTTTGCCACTGTGACAACAAAGTCTTCCTTTGATTACTTCGTACAAAGTCGAGTTAGCTCTCATTTGGCCGACAGTGACAATGTTTGCCTAATGAGGTGACTTGAAAATAAAAATAATATATGTCACATGGAGTAAAGGTGAAGTTTATCCCTGTCGAGCCAGCAACTTAAATTGCCTTTCCTCGCAATTAAATCACAGTGCCTTTAAAAACTCGCTAAGTGCTCTCCGATGGGAGTTTTTCTCTGCAGCACGACTGAAAAAAAGGCAAAGAATTCATTCACAGGTCATTATATTTGAGTACCTGCATTTTCAGATCTAATTATTGTTTCCACTTTTACTAATCAGCAGTGTTTGCTTGATTACTTTGCCTCATGCTTAAGGTTTGCTTTAACATCCTTACCTCAGTGCAAAAATGTTTTATTGGCAGCTAAATTAGACAGGATGCGGTGAGCAAATATTCAATGATCATAGCTGGAAGGCTACACTCGATCCATCCAAGAACTTTCTGTTTGATTACTGAACTGTTCTGTGACCAATGATTTGTAATTAGGGTGTTTTCTTTATTCCCCTCCCCGATGTGTCCAGCTCACTGGGCTGTGCAGACAACTCCCACACAGGCGATTGTCAACTCCGGTGGGCTTCCCCAAGCTCCTTGACCCCTCTCAACATCAGTGAGAGTGAATTTCATTACCTGCAGTTATGTAAACATTAATTAGATGAGGGATTTTGGATACTGGCCCAAACCCAATCCTTCCTTCTGCACTGAGCTGGAAGCCATCACTCTCCACCGTGCTCAGGTTTGTTGTCTTGGCATTGGCGTGCATGTGTATGTGCACTTTTTTTTGTCTGCTTCACACAAATAAACCTACAGTACAAAACACGACTAAATATATGCACCCATCCGCCTGATTGAGCTGTGTGATGTAACGCTGAGCCTCAGGGTGGATGTAGTTTAGTTTAACTTGGGTTGGCAGTGATTTTTCAAACAGGGCAGAAGGATCAGGAGCCTAACTAACCACAAGTAGGCTGTACATACCCTGAGGTGATTCACACAATTGCAGTCAAGATGCTGCTTTGTTTCACCCCTACACCCTGCCTGTAAGAGCATGTAGAGGATAAGAAAACGGATTCGGCATCTGTTATCCTTCCTAAATCGTCTCCAACACTGAATCATCATGTTTTATTTGGAAGTGCATATGGAGTCGACGCCTTGAGGCTGTCACTCTGCATTACCCACGACCGACACCACGTATGCAGGCAAGAGTAAAACAAGCTGTAGTGTAAATTATCCACAAATCCCCGCTCCTGAGGAAACACTTTAAAACCCTCAGAATAAACCTGAGAAGCAGCACGGCAGTTGGTTTCACTTTGAGGTGCTTCTTCGAGGAAGGAGGCAGAGCAGAAAAGTCGATGTGAGTGCAGATGTGTGCGTGTGTGTTATGTATTCTCATTAGGGTGTTTGTAGAGGCTGCATATAATGGAAATGAAAGACCCTCTCAAAAGAATTGCTGACTTTGACCATTTTGATCACAGCTCATTATAATAGCTCTCTTCACTTCCTGCTGAATCTAAGATGGCAACGGAGCAGCGGGAGTCCCGCCTTTGAAATACCACAATCTCGCATCTATCCTCCGAGCGCGAGCAAGTGTGGACAAATTAAGAGGAACACCAAATGATATCAAGCACCTGAGGGGTGGCGAGGTGGAGGAGCGTCGCTCTTTGCTTTGAAAACAGATTCGAGCCTTCTTTAGATGCTGTCAGAGTCTGAAACTGTTCATTCAATAGAAGAACCCCCCCCCCCCTTTGAAGGATAACTGAGGTGGAAATCTGCTTTGCACGCTGAGATCCAAAAACTCCTCATAAAGGTTCATTCATGCTCAGATCTTTTCATGGCTCAGGGGTGCAGAATTTGAGCTCTGTAGGCCAGGTTTCTCTCGTCTTTGTGCACAGGCGTTAGATAAAAGTGGTTTCTGAAAGGCAGCCCCACCATACATTCGAGCTTTGTATGCCCAAGGTCACAAAATACAGTTTTCTCGGGAATGAGCGACAGAGGTGCCGGCTCAATTTAGTGGTCTTATTTGAGGCGGCACATTGGAGGCACTTAACCACGACAAAGTGTCCATTTATGACCAGCGCGCTGCTTTGCTGATGCACTTTTGTCCACTTTGGGTACTTGCTGTTGTGATTTCTGGAAGTCTGGTTAGTAGCCTCACATCAGGTGGCTAACATGCAATCACCACTTTAACAGTAACAATGCTGAAAATTAAATATTAAATGTGATTTTTGAGCTTTCTAAACCTGCAGACACCTTGTGAAACTCTACCAAATTCACTTACTCAAACTTCAGGGCGTGGAAGGGGAAAAAAGTAGAGATTACATTTACATTTCAAAGGGAGCATACCAAGGCTTGAGGGTCCTTGCATAGATGTATGTGATCCATATTATTTATAGCTCAGGAATGTCCCCCGGGACGCTGATGCTGCTCGGCGTCTGTCAGGCCATAAGCGAGGACAGTTAGGTGAATGTAGTTTGCAATTAGTGAGCCAAAGGGTTCCACAGTGCGTGACCAACATTTAATCGCTCCATTGATCCGGCAACTATTTGGAAAACGAAGCAAAGCAGCTGACGGGAGCCTGTTTTAGACACACGGAGCAGGTGGACTTTATATTATATCTACGATTATCTGCTCCAGCATGAATGTGATCACACGGGGATGTTTAGCATGCTGGAGACAAACTGACACTCTGTTAGCAATAAGTGACAGAGGCTGAGAGAATGAGTGAAGCAAGGTGACTCCTGCCCTTTTGTTAATGAGCACCGCTCCTCTGGCTCATTCTAACACCACAGACTGATCTATGAGTGGCTCCTGTTGAATGCCGCAGGAACAAAGTTCCTATTCCCGGGTGGATTTCTTGGAATCTCACTTCATTCTGCCTGTCACAGGGTTGCATGCACGCACACGCACACACACACACACACACACACACACACACACACACACACACACAC